>WNGS01003531.1:166074-180562 GCA_020271785.1 Procambarus virginalis
CCGAGCATAAATTATATGGAAGGAAATGCGTTATGACGAATATTTACGTCATAATAAAGATATTATGTGGCCACAATTATTTTCTCGTGATGCAGTAAATTAATTTAGACGATATTAAATGTACGAGAACAGGTCTGGAGTGAAGATAAAGTTTATCAAGTCAAGTTCACTGATCAAGAACAAATTTATCATTCAAGTCACTGATACAGCAAATCGTGCCTGCATAAATTAATTCCAGTAAAAGAATAAATTTACTAGCGAAAAGTGAATCAATTAATAAATGATTATCTTTAATAAAAAGGCAAAATAAGGCTTCGATATGTTAATATGAAATGTTCCCGGTAGCTAGCTGTCTGACGCAACATATCCACGATTCTAAGGAATATTACATGACACTCCACATCTTAAAGTAATGAATTCTATAACACTAAACTACGGATTAGTAGTGTTAGTTAATTATAACACCTAATACAGGAAATACATCCTATTGTACTAAGGATTAGTAAATGAATATTAAATGATTATGACGCCTAATACAGGAAATATATCCTATTGTATTAAGGATGAGAATAATTGTTGGAAATTTCCAACAATGACCTCCTGCTAGCGTCACGTCCCCAAAGTATGGACACCTCACTTCATGTCACATATTACCACCGCCCTTCATCTGCTAGTATCCTGAGGTTACTCACTGACGTTTACTCAATTATTTAATATATTCATCTTTCCTCTGACCTCTCAATAAGGTCCAGAACGGCAGAATAACTCTCAGAAAGGTAGACTCGTTCCACCCAGGCTACATGGGGGTCATAACAAAGTTTAATGATTAAATTGATTCAAGTTAATAAGACATAAGATATATTATGTCTTCATAGGCCGCATTTGTAAATTTTTCTAGTGCAATGAGAGGCCTCTGAAATTCTGAATAAATGTCATTATGAGTCAATTTGGTCACCTTGATACCGAGTCGAAATTAAAGTTATTTAACAAAGTCTAAGCTTGTGTGTATATGAACTATGGGACCCACGAAAGGCTAACTTTGGTGGAATAAATTGTAAACTGAGGAAATACTCAAGACAGATCTTTACAGCCATCCTCGCACGCTGCACTCTCCTGCCTGACCTGGTGTCCACTCCCACACTTTAATAAATTATTCTTACACGAATAATCTTCCTTTGTCTGAAGTCATCCAGCAAACACAATCAACTCTTGTTTTTCAGTCGCTCACTTATCATTGGACACTTAAACGTTTCCAGAAATATTGGAGAAATAATGAACCTACGTGTGTGTTCTGCTCTGAGCATCATAATCGGGTTAAGTGGGCAGTATTTTTTTTATGAAGAAATAATGTAAATATATGAAATTTTGAGATTACAATGTAAAAAAAAATCTTGGAAGTCTCGTTTTGGGGAGCTAAGCGGACGTTCTACAAACATACTCACAAGGCTAAACTGGAACAAAAAAAAAAACTCGCTGATTTTACCGTATATTGATGGACTAGAAATCTTGCCTCAGCCCTGGAAAACCTTAATATTAACCCAGTGTTCAAAAGTAATAATACAGTTAAGTCCATGTTAATTAAGAACTCTCCCTCGTCTGTAGCAGGTTGTGTGTACTCCATCCCTTGTAATGAGTGTGTATGTGTTTACATCGGTCAGACTGGTAAATCTCTTTACTCACGTATAAAACAACACTCAACTTGTATGACCCAGCACACTAGTACATTGTATTGACATTCCAGTTTATGTGATCATTCTATCGACTTAAACAATGCATTGTGCCATTGCAAAATGCATTGTTCAGAGCAAGGGTCTTGTTGAACGAAATGAACGAGTCCGCTCTGATCAAACACTGTAACAACAGACTTACTGTAAGCCCTGGCATGTACAAATTAGATCCCCATATAAACTTATACATAGCATGTCAATACAATGAATCATCAATTTAGCCTGTTTTTATTATTTTTTTTTGTGTGTGTGGGGGGGGGGGGTAGAGGAGAGATTTCCGACCGACACTTTTGTGGGTTAAATGCCCTACTCCTTTATAATTTTTTTTATTCCACTATGAGATGAAGGAACATTTGTTTTAATTTCTCTTTAGTTCACTCCTATTAATCCTCCTTTCTTTCTCCATAAAGTCAGGTTTCATCTCTATTGTCTGTTATGGGCTCTGGCCATAACAGACAATACTTCAAGAGTCAGAGAGGGAGAAAGACCTGGGGTTGATATCACGCCAGACCTGTCCCCTGAAGCTCATATCAAGAGGATAACATCAGCAGCATATGCCAGGTTGGCTAACATAAGAACGGCCTTTAGAAACTTGTGTATGGAATCTTTCAGAACATTATATACCACATATGTCAGACCAATCCTGGAGTATGCGGCTCCAGCATGGAGTCCCTATCTAGTCAAGCATAAGACTAAACTGGAAAAGGTTCAAAGGTTTGCCACCAGACTAGTACCCGAGCTGAGAGGTTTGAGCTACGAGGAGCGACTGCAGGAATTAAACCTCACTTCGTTGGAAGACAGAAGAGTTAGGGGGGGGGGACATGATCACCACATTCAAGATTCTCAGGGGAATCGACAGGGTTGATAAAGACAGGCTGTTTAACACAAGGGGCACACGCACTAGGGGACACAGGTGGAACTGAGTGCCCAAATGAGCCACAGAGATATTAGAAAGAACTTTTTTAGTGTCAGAGTGGTTGACAATGGAATGCATTAGGAAGCGATGTGGTGGAGGCTGACTTCATACACAGTTTCAAGTGTAGATATGATAGAGCCCATTAGGCTCAGGAAACTGCACAAGACGAAGCTGGAAAAAGTCCAAAGGTATGCCACTAGACTAGTCCCAGAACTAAGAGGCATGAGTTACGAGGAAAGGCTGCGGGAAAGTACCTTACGACACTGGAAGACAGAAGAGTAAGGGGAGATATGATCACAACTACAAAATCCTCAGAGGAATCGACCGGGTAGACAAGGACAAACTATTCAACACTGGGGGGACGCGAACAAGGGGACACAGGTGGAAACTGAGTACCCACATGAGCCACAGAGACGTTAGAAGGAACTTTTCAGTGTCAGAGTAGTTAACGGATGGAATGCTTTAGGCAGTGATGTGGTGGAGGCTGACTCCATACACAGTTTCAAGTGTAGATATGATAGAGCCCAGTAGGCTCGGAATCTGTACAACCGGTTGATTGACAGTTGAGAGGCGGGACCAAAGAGCCAAAGCTCAACCCCGCAAGCACAAATAGGTGAGTACAAATAGGTGAGTACACACACACATACACACACACACACACCACACACACCCACACACAACACACACACACACACACACCACACACACACACACACACAAACACACACACACACACGACACGCACACACACACAACAGAAGGAGAAGGGTGGCGGACTGCATTTTTTGGACTGTCGGAAAGCCTTTGACACAGTACCCATAAAAGGTTGATGCATAAGCTGGAGAAACAGGCAGGAGTAACAGGTAGGGCGCTCCAGTGGATAAGGGAGTACCTAAGCAATAGGAAACAGAGAGTTACAGTGAGGGGTGAGACCTCAGACTGGCGTGAAGTCACCAGTGGAGTCCCACAGGGCTCTGTACTTGGACCTATCCTGTTTCTGATATACGTAAATGATCTCCCAGAGGGTATAGACTCATTCCTCTCAATGTTTGCTGACGACGCCAAAATTATGAGAAGGATTAAGACAGAGGAGGACAGCTTGAGACTTCAAGAAGACCTGGACAAGCTGCAGGAATGGTCGAACAAATGGCTGTTAGAGTTTAACCCAAGCAAATGTAATGTAATGAAGATAGGGGTAGGAAGCAGGAGACCAGATACAAGGTATCATTTGGGAGATGAAATACTTCAAGAGTCAGAGAGAGAGAAAGACCTGGGGGTTGATATCACGCCAGACCTGTCCCCTGAAGCTCATATCAAGAGGATAACATCAGCAGCATATGCCAGGTTGGCTAACATAAGAACGGCCTTTAGAAACTTGTGTAAGGAATCTTTCAGAACATTATATACCACATATGTCAGACCAATCCTGGAGTATGCGGCTCCAGCATGGAGTCCCTATCTAGTCAAGCATAAGACTAAACTGGAAAAGGTTCAAAGTTTGCCACCAGACTAGTACCCGAGCTGAGAGGTATGAGCTACGAGGAGCGACTGCAGGAATTAAACCTCACTTCGTTGGAAGACAGAAGAGTTAGGGGGGACATGATCACCACATTCAAGATTCTCAGGGGAATCGACAGGGTTGATAAAGACAGGCTGTTTAACACAAGGGGCACACGCACTAGGGGACACAGGTGGAACTGAGTGCCCAATGAGCCACAGAGATATTAGAAAGAACTTTTTTAGTGTCAGAGTGGTTGACAAATGGAATGCATTAGGAAGCGATGTGGTGGAGGCTGACTCCATACACAGTTTCAAAGTGTAGATATGATAGAGCCCATTAGGCTCAGGAAACTGTACACCTGTTGATTGACGGTTGAGAGGCGGGACCAAAGAGCCAGAGCTCAACCCCCGCAAGCACAACTAGGTGAGTACAACTAGGTGAGTACACACACACACCACACACACACACACACACACACACAACACAACACCCACCAACACATCACCCACCCCACACACACCACACACACAGCACACACACACACACACACACACACAAACCCACACACATAACCCCCCACACACACATACACACACACACACACACACACACACACACCACACACACACACGCACACACACACACACACACACACAAACACACACACACACACACACAACACACACACACACACACAAAGGGAAATTAAGTAAAGAATAAATCTGGCTGAAATACACAAAACATAAAAGTCGGCCATAACTATACACCTGAAGACAAACGCCTTTCTATTGTTAATGTAAAAATCTGTTTATCGTTGCTACCAACGACAGTGGCAGCTGACGGTGGTAATAAGAAAAAACAATAAAAATAGAGGCACATGAAAAATATTTCAGAAACAAAAATAGTGAAAATATGGTTTACGTTTTACATAGTAAGGTACTATAATAGAAAAAACATAGAACTCTTCACATATATTCTCTGACTGTGATCCATATACATGGTAGAAAGATAATTCACAATTAAGTGTCACTATACATGATAGCAATATATCACAAACCGACATAATTAACAGAACTCTCGATATACACAAGAAAATTCTATTACTAGGTGATAAAATTCAGTAGGTGCCGTGATCAGGACTCGAACCTATGCTCTGGGTGCTCCCAAGCACACGCCATGGACATTGTCAAAAGAATTCCAACCTGGGATAAACTGAATCCTCTAGGTTTCCCGAGGCTTCGACTGAAGCCTAAACTGGGTTTCACACAATGTCCCGCAACCCCCCCATGACAGGTTCCTGAAGCATGGGGGAAACTTGAGGCGTTGCTTGGGAGTGTACCCAGAGCCACCAGTTCGAATCCTTCGCGCTGCTCCTACTGATTTTCACACAGAATGACACGAACAGGAATGAATGTCAATAACAGTGCCGAAGTATAGTGACTGTGAACAAGTTACTAGATAATGAACCCCATTATCATATCCACCAGTTTATCAGTGACAGTACAGACACACCTACAGGTAAATAAGTCAATATACATATGTAAAACAACATACATATGTAAAACAACATACATAAATGAAGGAGAGGAATTTTCATTTCAGGACAAGCGGCCATGATGGGGCAGGTGTTTGTTTAGCCAGAGTGGAGGAAGAGTCGCCCCTAGAGACACAGGTGTTCCCAGACTCCCGATCTTAATCTCATTGTTGAGTCTTAGCTCTCAGTAAGCTGACGAAAAGTGTAATTAAAGTTGTGTTGACTACGCAAGTTAGGAGAAAAAGAACTTCAAGTTTACAATTCGATTTTGGTTTCATCTCACAAATGGATGCAGGAGGGTTCAGTATACAGCAGGGTTCAGTATACTGGTGTATTAGTGAAGGGAAATGAGCCAGGGATGTATGCCCCGAGAGACGTATACACCGCGCCTTGGTGTGTATACTACGGAAGTTTGTACTTTGTCCTGATTGGTATTTTGTCCTGTTGGTCAGAATATTCCCCTGGTGGCCTCTGTCACCTCCCGCGGAGGACAGGCCTAATTTAAGTACGTGCGTTCGTACTTATTAAGTAAGTACGTACCTAAGTACGTTGTACGTACACCGGGTTCGTTCTCGACTCATAATCGGGAATTCCGGGTTCAAATGCCGGGAGAGACAGGTATGGTTGGGCGCTTTTCCTTCCACCTGTTGCGTCTGTTCACCGGGATGTAAATAATTATAATTATTATAACATAAAAAAGTGATTTTTTATACGTGTTGTTTAAGATTCGCTACTTGGAACAAAATGTTCCAAGTAGCACGGGCTATGGTGAGCCCGTAATATCAGTTTTTATACTTCTTTATTGATTGTTATTATAGAAGTTTATTTATTATTTAATCACTTTATAATCATTATATATAATTAAGTAATTATAAAAAGTGATCATAATAAAGAGATTATAATAGAGTAATTATAATATAATATTATATAAGTTTTTTCTATATATCTTTATTATTTTTTCTATTTGTTTTTAATTTCTGCCTTATTGCTTCATTTATATATTTTCCTCTGCTGCTACTGTCTTTTTTTTTTAACTTTTTCGTATATTTCTATCTTATTCCCATATTTCTTCCTTATTCCCATACACCATTCATAATTTTCTCTCGTAAGTCACACCTTCTCAATTGTTCCACCTCCTTGTATACTTGATTTTATTTCCATTCTTCAACCCTTTTCTTATACCTGTGCCTTTGTTTCTTACCTTATTCATTTTGTTTAACTTAATCATTCACTCTCCTATCTTCATTTTACCTTTATCTCACTATCTTATCTTATAAACTGACATTCTCCGCCATTCTTTTGAGACAACATCACCGCTCCTGTGTCAGGTAAGTCCACTACGGGCTCTCCATAGCCCGTGCTGCTTGGAACTTGTTCAGAGTAGCTGAATTTATAACAACAACAACAACAGCCATTCTTTTTCCATTACACGATGTAATAATGGTCCAGGCTGGACCGAAGCGTCGTGAATAGTGTTAGACCTGCGGGTTGGTGGTCTAAAAAAAATTTACTGACACCTTGATACAGGTATTCAAATCGTAATCTGTGTTATGAATTTTAAATGAAGAAAAAATTGATTGCGAACTTAATGACCCTACAAGCCAATTGGACACTAACACTTGACCCAACATGATCGTATGTGCAACCCGTCCTCTAATAGAACGTCGTATTTTGACGTATACTCCACCTGAGGCCAAAAATCGCCGTACTAGAAAATGAAAGAGGCTCGCAAAAGTGACATTCTGTCCCGTTTTCTGTCTTGGGTCCTCTGGAAAGGTTAGGATAAGGGCACCTTAGTACGACAGTTTCTTGACGTTGGGGAACCTTTAGGAGGGACGCGCTGCTCAGTACCGTGCTTCCTGGAGACAAAATCTTAGAACTTGTTGGTGAGCCGCGGGAGGGTTGTTAAGACTAGGGTTGTTAAGACTAGGGTTGTTAAGGCCAGGGTTGTTAAGGCTACTGTTGTTAAGGCTAGTGTTGTTAAGGCTAGGGTTGTTAAGGCTAGGTTGTTAAGGCTAGTGTTGTTAAGGCTAGGGTTGTTAAGGCTACTGTTGTTAAGGCTAGTGTTGTTAAGGCCAGGGTTGTTAAGGCTAGGTTTGTTAAGGCTAGGTTTGTTAAGGCTAGGGTTGTTAAGGCTAGGGTTGTTAAGGCTAGGGTTGTTAAGGCTAGGGTTGTTAAGGCTAGGGTTGTTAAGGCTAGGGTTGTTAAGGCCAGGGTTGTTAAGGCTAGGTTTGTTAAGGCTAGGGTTGTTAAGGCTAGGGTTGTTAAGACTAGGGTTGTTAAGGCTAGGGTTGTTAAGGCTAGTGTTGTTAAGGCTAGGGTTGTTAAGACTAGGGTTGTTAAGGCTAGGGTTGTTAAGGCTAGGGTTGTTAAGGCTAGTGTTGTTAAGGCTAGGGTTGTTAAGACTAGGGTTGTTAAGGCTAGGGTTGTTAAGGCTAGGGTTGTTAAGGCCAGGGTTGTTAAGACTAGGGTTGTTAAGGCTAGGGTTGTTAAGGCTAGGGTTGTTAAGGCTAGGGTTGTTAAGGCTAGGGTTGTTAAGACTAGGGTTGTTAAGGCTAGGGTTGTTAAGGCTAGTGTTGTTAAGGCTAGGGTTGTTAAGACTAGGGTTGTTAAGGCTAGGGTTGTTAAGGCTAGGGTTGTTAAGGCTAGTGTTGTTAAGACTAGGGTTGTTAAGACTAGGGTTGTTAAGGCTAGGGTTGTTAAGACTAGGGTTGTTAAGGCTAGTGTTGTTAAGACTAGGGTTGTTAAGACTAGGGTTGTTAAGGCTAGGGTTGTTAAGACTAGGGTTGTTAAGGCTAGGGTTGTTAAGACTAGGGTTGTTAAGGCTAGGGTTGTTAAGGCTAGGGTTGTTAAGGCTAGTGTTGTTAAGACTAGGGTTGTTAAGACTAGGGTTGTTAAGGCTAGTGTTGTTAAGACTAGGGTTGTTAAGACTAGGGTTGTTAAGACTAGGGTTGTTAAGACTAGGGTTGTTAAGGCTAGTGTTGTTAAGACTAGGGTTGTTAAGACTAGGGTTGTTAAGGCTAGGGTTGTTAAGACTAGGGTTGTTAAGGCTAGTGTTGTTAAGGCTAGGGTTGTTAAGGCTAGGGTTGTTAAGGCTAGGGTTGTTAAGACTAGGGTTGTTAAGGCTAGGGTTGTTAAGGCTAGGGTTGTTAAGGCCAGGGTTGTTAAGGCCAGGGTTGTTAAGGCTAGTGTTGTTAAGGCTAGTGTTGTTAAGGCTTGGGTTGTTAAGGCCAGGGTTGTTAAGGCCAGGGTTGTTAAGGCTGACATAATAACTTGCGGGTCAACAAACACACATTTTACCTTCCTGAACACAGTCCAGGGTTGTCG
Source organism: Procambarus virginalis (assembly GCA_020271785.1). Taxonomy (NCBI): domain Eukaryota; kingdom Metazoa; phylum Arthropoda; class Malacostraca; order Decapoda; family Cambaridae; genus Procambarus; species Procambarus virginalis. The sequence goes on from WNGS01003531.1 coordinate 175,080, forward strand.
TAGTCTGTCAGTGTAGCCACACTGAGAAGCAGGATACACCTCCCAGTGTATATACTGTGTATACACCTCTCAGTATATATATACACACATATGTAGAGCTTATAAAGCATCTCGTAAAAAAAATTGTATTTTCCAATATTTTAAACTATTCAAAACATTTAATATTTTAATTTTCTATATATGTTATATGAAGACCAATATTTAGCCAAGTGTAAACAATAGTGTCAAGTGACTGTAGCCTGGTTCTTAAGGAGGTATTGTGGCAATTATGTCCTTATGGAGGAAACTATTGTTTACTGATAAGGTAATTAAGTAGACTGCTTCTTTATTTTTTAACCCTAGACTGAGGTAGGAATTGATCTCTTGAATATACCTGGTTGATACCTGGTTGATGGGGTTCTGGGAGTTCTTCTACTCCCCAAGCCCGGCCCGAGGCCAGGCTTGACTTGTGAGAGTTTGGTCCACTAGGCTGTTGCTTGGAGCGGCCCGCAGGCCCACATACCCACCACAGCCCGGCTGGTCCGGAACTCCTTGGAGGAATAAATCTAGTTTCCTCTTGAAGATGTCCACGGTTGTTCCGGCAATATTTCTTATGCTTGCTGGGAGGACGTTGAACAACCGTGGACCTCTGATGTTTATAATATGTGTTTGGTCACAAAATATTGTTGATCCAAGAGGGCACAACCAGGCGCCGCCTAGCTCCTGGGCCCCGGTTCATCACTACAAGTACTTATTGTATGATGAAAAAATAACTAATTTATTGCTTTGCTGAATGGCTTCTTGTTATTATGTGTGAAATCATAATTGAGGTGATCGATCTCTTATAAATGTTATGTCATGCAGAACGCCTGTTCACATTTAATGTTGGAACAAACCACAATGTTCTGCAAATGTGTGTTGTATCCAACTCTATTGTTTTGGTCGCTACAACGTTTATGTAGCTACCATTTTCTACAATGTCACTCCTTAATTACCTGACAATGACGCTTAAGACTGCAGTAAGGTTTCACAATGGCAGAAGGTCCTAGACGCTGGCAGTCCGTGGTGAGAAGGTAAGAGAATGTCTCACCTGTGTGTCTCAACCCACGATCTCTCGGCCTCTCTGTTTTACCTGTCTCTTCTCAGGCCTCATTAATTACTGCTCCGCCTCAGGGAACCATGTAATTAGTGCACCATCTGTGTTAATGCCTCCAACCACAACATCAAGAGGAGAGAGAGAGAGAGAGGCAGAAACACAGAGTTAAAGAATTAGACAGAGAGAGCGAGAGTTCCTTATTCTCAAAAATTAGGGAGAGAAAAATTTGACATGTTCGAAGAACTTGGGACAAGGGGAAGTCTCAAGTGTGGGAAGTGTGTGTGAAAAGTTTAGATTTCTTTCCGTTTCAAGTGCTTGGAATCTGTGATCACACCAGTTAGTCACAAGTGCTGGTTCTGATGAGCTGTCGTCTAATCAGGAGGAGTATACCCGTGTGGGCACTATAATGCTCTCCAACACTTGAGGGCAGGGAGTGTGTTGGGTATATCAAGGCATCCCTTGGCCCTGAGACCATGACTATATATTCCCAATATACAACCGACCTCCCGGGTACCTATTTCATGCCATGTGAAACAAGGTGTCAGGTGAAGGGATACGTGGCCTAATATCTCTCAGCGTGCTGCCGGAATCAGATCTGTATAAGCAATCACTCATCTTTTCTGGCCGTGTTTCTCTGGAAGGAGGAAGATAGAGCGAGCCAGGACTATCATATGTGGCAGAACACCCTCTATTCTCTCTATGATGCCTCTCTTTCTTAGAAGAAGTAGAAGGTAGGAGAAGAAGTAGAGAACTGATGGTGGTTGTTGTTTTAGAAAAGCTACATGGAACAAACAGTTCCAAGTAGCACGGGCTATGGTGAGCCCGTAAGTGGAGGGACTTTGGAGCCATTATCAGTATCAATAGCTGATACTGGAGGTGTGGGGGATGCGGTCTGTCGACAAGCCAATCCACGAGCATAGGGCTGGTCAGACCGGTGAATTGATGTGGTACACACGTTGATGGTGTACACAGGTTGATGGTGTACACACGTTGATGGGGTACACAGGTTGATGGTGTACACACGTTGATGGGGTACACACGTTGATGGTGTACACAGTTGATGGTGTACACAGGTTGATGGTGTACACAGTTTGATGGTGTACACACGTTGAGTGCCTCAGGAGTCAGCAGGGCTGGCCAAAGTCAGCAGGGCTGGCCACAGTCAGCAGGGCTGGCCACAGTCAGCAGGGCTGGCCACAGTCAGCAGGGCTGGCCACAGTCAGCAGGACTGCCCACAGTCAGCAGGACTGCCCACAGTCAGCAGGGCTGGCCACAGTCAGCAGGGCTGGCCACAGTCAGCAGGGCTGGCCACAGTCAGCAGGACTGCCCACAGTCAACAGGGCTGGCCACAGTCAGCAGGGCTGGCCACAGTCAGCAGGGCTGGCCACAGTCAGCAGGGCTGGCCACAGTCAGCAGGGCTGGCCACAGTCAGCCCGTCTAGGGGGTCTAGGTGTTACAAGAGGATTGATTTCCTAGTCCCAGTTCCCTGATGTTGTTAGACTGCTCGCGTGTCCTTCTTCAAGGTGTCGTGGACGCTGAGGTGGTGGAGGCGTTCTTGAGGGCGACCATACGAAGGATCCGTCCACCTTCCCTGCACTTGTATGTCCAGTTGTCCTTGTGGAAGAGTGTATGTTGTTGTTGTTGTTTTAGATTTAGCTACTCAGAACGTAATGTCCATGTAGCACGGGCTATGGCGAGCCCGTTAAGAAGAAGGTACAGGCAGATATATAGAGAAGAGAGTAAGTTGAGAGGTGAGCAAGTAGGAGAGTGAGGAGCAGAAGCAGGAGCAGGTAGGAATAATGTCACAGTACACTCACCATGTAGGGCGAGGTACAGTGAGGTATTGCATAGTCGTTGTCGATCAGGGCAGAAGGTGGGTGTAAATTGTGTCGTTGATAGTGAGGTATATCTAAGCTGGGTTTACATAGTTGTGTGTAGGAGCTTGAATACTTCTCAAGCCACATTTTGTAACATTTCTCAATAAACACTCACAGGATCAACACTATTTCTGTAGAGTCGCAGTCCAGGACCAGACCCTCTCTAAAAGCAAGAGGGGTTATATATGTTGACATGTGTAAGGCACAAAATACATAAACTGCGGTACTGTATTCCTGGATACATTCCTACAACGATTTATTCGGTCCTTTGATAATGGTCGATTTTCCATTAACATGTCACTCAAGCTTGAAACGTAAACTGATATCAATAAAAGTATTTTCTGAGATACACCACATTTGTATATTATTCCAGGTGTTTCTCTAGTTCTTCAAAATACTCCAAGAATTCACAGTTTCATACAGCTGGTGTTGAAACTTTTAAGTATACACGTTGAGATGTATATGTATGTTTATAAGACTTTAATTGGTATTATTTTTTTACAGTTTATATTAATGATCATTTTGGTGCACCAAACTAAAACAATCAAATTAATATATTTTTGGTTGTGAATTTTAAGAGCAATTCGGTAAGAATTCATGTTAAGAATTACAGGAAACAAAGTGAAGGCAGAGCCAGGTGGCAGTCAAGGCGAGCGTGTGAACGGCAAGTTTGACTTCCTCCTTGTCCTATATACTCTTGATGTTGGTGGAGCGATGATTGATAAATTGGTTTGGAATCACTTATTGGGGGTAAAAAAGAGAAAAAAATACTTTTATGTATATGTGATAACGATGAGTTTACATGCATTCGACTACAGGTAGAGTAGTGTAGTTCAGCGTTCCAACCCAGAAATGGGAACATAAATATTTGTGTGTTCTACATGTCTGGTTTCTTATTAGGTCAGCAATGAATAGTTCACTACATGCAGGTCTGTCTGTCTATCTATCTATCTATGTATCTATCTATCTATCTATCTATCGATACATGTCATTAAACACAACAGCAGTGTGACTATTGATAATTTTCTTATAGATATTTTCCATTCTACCATCTAGAGGATGAAGAAATACTAGATCACTTAATCTTTTCATTTTAATGTTTGAAGTTTCGTCAGCAATTTGACATGGTCAGGATATACTCTATGTTCAACAGACACATGTATACTAAGCTTACAAGATGGTTGATGAAGATTAAGCCACCAAAAGNAGACTAGGGTTGTTAAGGCTAGGGTTGTTAAAGCCAGGGTTGTTTAGGCTAGGGTTGTTAAGACTAGGGTTGTTAAGGCTAGTGTTGTTAAGACTAGGGTTGTTAAGGCTAGTGTTGTTAAGACTAGGGTTGTTAAGGCTAGTGTTGTTAAGGCCAGGGTTGTTAAGGCTAGGGTTGTTAAGGCCAGGGTTGTTAAGGCTAGTGTTGTTAAGGCTAGTGTTGTTAAGGCTAGGGGTTGTTAAGACTAGGGTTGTTAAGGCCAGGGTTGTTAAGGCTAGTGTTGTTAAGGCTAGGGTTGTTAAGGCCAGGGTTGTTAAGGCTAGTGTTGTTAAGGCTAGGGTTGTTAAGGCTAGGGTTGTTAAGGCCAGGGTTGTTAAGGCTAGGGGTTGTTAAGACTAGGGTTGTTAAGGCTAGGGTTGTTAAGGCTAGGGTTGTTAAGACTAGGGTTGTTAAGACTAGGGTTGTTAAGGCCAGGGTTGTTAAGGCTAGGGGTTGTTAAGACTAGGGTTGTTAAGGCTAGGGTTGTTAAGACTAGGGTTGTTAAGACTAGGGTTGTTAAGGCTAGGGTTGTTAAGGCTAGTGTTGTTAAGGCCAAGGTTGTTAAGGCTAGGGTTGTTAAGGCTAGGGGTTGTTAAGACTAGGGTTGTTAAGGCTAGGGTTGTTAAGGCTAGTGTTGTTAAGACTAGGGTTGTTAAGGCTAGGGTTGTTAAGGCTAGGGTTGTTAAGGCTAGTGTTGTTAAGGCCAGGGTTGTTAAGGCTAGGGTTGTTAAGACTAGGGTTGTTAAGGCTAGGGTTGTTAAGGCTAGTGTTGTTAAGGCCAGGGTTGTTAAGGCTAGGGTTGTTAAGACTAGGGTTGTTAAGGCTAGGGTTGTTAAGGCTAGGGTTGTTAAGACTAGGGTTGTTAAGGCTAGGGTTGTTAAGGCTAGTGTTGTTAAGGCTAGTGTTGTTAAGGCTAGGGTTGTTAAGACTAGGGTTGTTAAGACTAGGGTTGTTAAGACTAGGGTTGTTAAGGCTAGGGTTGTTAAGGCTAGGGTTGTTAAGGCTAGGGTTGTTAAGGCTAGGGTTGTTAAGGCTAGTGTTGTTAAGACTAGGGTTGTTAAGGCTAGGGTTGTTAAGGCTAGGGTTGTTAAGGCTAGTGTTGTTAAGGCCAGGGTTGTTAAGGCTAGGGTTGTTAAGACTAGGGTTGTTAAGGCTAGGGGTGTTAAGGCTAGTGTTGTTAAGGCCAGGGTGTTAAGGCTAGGGTTGTTAAGGCTAGGGTTGTTAAGGCTAGGGGTTGTTAAGACTAGGGTTGTTAAGGCTAGGGTTGTTAAGGCTAGTGTTGTTA
>WNGS01003531.1:195670-210377 GCA_020271785.1 Procambarus virginalis
GAATGAATGTCAATAACTGTGCCTAAGTATAGAGATTGTGAACAAATTACTAGATAATGAACCCCCTTATCATATCCACCAGTTTATCAGTGACAGTACAGACACACCTACAGGTAAATAAGTCAATATACATAGGAAAATAACATACATATGCTAATAACAACATACATAAAGTGAGAGGAGAGTATTTGTCACATTTCAGGCGACAGCGTGCCATGGAATGTGGCAGGTGTTTGTTTAGCCAGAGTGAGCAGGAAGACGTCGTCCCTACCGGACACCACATGGTTGTTCCCAGACTCCCGATCTTGAACTAGCTCACTTGGTTGAACGCTGTAGCGTCCTCAGTAGGCTAGACGAACAGTGTGCAATTGAAGGTTGATGCTTGACCTACGCTCAAGTGTAGGAGAGGAAAAAGAACATTCAAGTGTTTCAATTCGAGTTTGGTTCATCTCACAAATGGATGCTAGGGAGTGTGTCAGTATACAGCAGGTTCAGTATACTGGTGTATTAGTGAAGGGAAATGAGCCAGGGGATTTTATCGCCCCGAGAGACGTAACAGCACTCGTGCCGCCCTGGTGGTGATATACTATCGGAAGTTTGTACTGGGTTTGTCCTGATTGGCTAATTCTCTTTCTGTCCTGTTGTGTCCAGAATATTCCCCTGGGGCCCTCTGTACCATCCTCACCGTCGGAGGAGCAGGCCTCATATTATAGTACGTGCGTTCGTACTTATTAAGTACGTTGTACGTACCTAAGTACGGGTATGTACGTACGACAGTGGTTCGTTCATCGGACATCATAATCGCGAGATTGCCGGGTTCAAATGTCCGTGGATAGACAGGTATGTGTTGGTGCGCTTTTACCGTGGTCCCACCAGGGGGTGTTGCGGTCTGTTCGACGAGGCGGGCCGGGAGTGTAAATAATTACAATCTTATACATAATATCGAAGTGATTTTTTATAGCGTGTTGTTTTAGACTTAGTTACTCAGAACGAAGTATCCAAGTAGCACGGGCTATGGGAGCCCGTAACTTACAGTATTTATACTTCTTATTGATTGATTAGTTATGAGAAGTTTATTTATTATTAGATGGTCACTATTATAATCATTAGGATATATTAAGTAATCTATAAAAAGTGATCGTGCATAATAAAGAGATTATGAGAGAGTAATATAAGTATAATATATTATATAAGTTTTTCTATATATCTTTATTCATTTTTATTCTATATGGTTTTTTAATTTCTCATGCATTATTGCTTGATTATATATTTATCGCTGCAGCTACTGCATTTTTTATTATTACCTTTTTCGTATGATGTACTGTCTTATTCCCATATTTCTTCCTTATTCCCATACACTATTCTTACCTTTCTCTCGTAAGTCACACCTTCTCAATTGTTCCACCTCCTTGTATCACTGGATCCTTACCTCACCATACTTCAACCCTTTTCTATACCTGTTCCTTTTGTTTGCTTACCTTATCCTTCTGTTGTAACTTGAAATCATCTCACTCTCCTATCTGCTCATTTGATTACCCTTTTATCTTCACTATCTTACCTGATAAACTGACATTCCTCCGACATTCTTTTTGTAGACCACTAATCACTCTGCTCCTGTGTCAGGTAGGTCAACTACGGGCTAACCATAGACCCGTGCTACTTTGGACTTGCCACGCTCCTTTGCCAGGTAAGTGACGGGCTCTCCATAGCCCGTGCATATGCTTGGCACTTGTTCAGAGTAGCTGAATCTATCAACAACAAACAAGCGCCATTCTTTTTTCCATTACACGATGTAATAATGGTCCAGGGCTGGACCGAATCGTCGTGAATAGTGTTAGACCTGCGGGTTGGTGGTCTAAAAAGGTTTTACTGACACCTTAATACAGGTATTCATATTATAATCTCTGTTATGAATTTTTAATGAAGGAAAATTGATCTGCTGAACTTAATGACCCTACAAGCCAATTGGACACTAACACTTGACCCAACATGATCGTATGTGCATCCCGTCCTCTAATAGAACGTCGTATTTATGACGTATACTCCGCCTGAGGCCCAAAATCGTCGTACTAGAAATAGAGAGTGGCTCGCAAAACTGAACAATCAGTCTCCCGTTTTCCTGCTTTGGAGTTCTCTGGTAGGTTTATGATAGGAAGCACTTTAGTAGCAGACAGTTTTCTGATGCCTGACTTTGGGGCAGCTTAGGGAGGGACGTCGCTGCCTACAGTACCGATGCTTGGTCCTAGGAGACTAAATCTAGAGGTTTGTTGCTATGGGGCCGCGCGGGCGGTGTGTGGTCTAAGGACTTAGGTTGTTTAGGCTAGGGTTAGGCTAGGGTTGTTCTGAGGGCTAGGGGTTGTTGAAGGCCTAGGGGTGTTAATGCTAGGGTTGTTAAGGACTAGGGTTGTTAAGGCTAAGGTTGTTAAGGCTAGGGTTGTTAGTCAGGGTACGCGTCCGAATAATAATCTGTGCGGTCAACAACGAGTAATTTACCTTCCTGAACCACAGTCCAGGGTTGTCGTGGTAGTCTGGTCAGTGTAGACCAATGAGAAGGCAGGAGTACACCTCCTCAGTGATATCCTGCGACAATCCTGAGCATCTGTATCCTGAGGAGAGATGCTACTACTGTAGATACACCTCTCAATATATATATATACTCACTATATATATATAATATATAATATATATATATATATATATATATAATATATATATCTATATCCTTGCTATTGGGAACTGCATGCCTAGCATGTTACCGCCGAGGCGAGACAGGTCATTAGCAACCTCTGTAGTCAGGGCACTTAATGAATTTCCCCGAGCAGACAACCTGGTCCGCATCCCCCCTCGTGCCAAGAACTAGCATGCCGCAGGGACGACCTAACATAACTCATGTCTGAGAACCACAAAATGACAGCACAGATCACCAGGAAAACAGAAGAGGACAATACCACAGGTGCCATCAAAATCATAACCAGCGATGACAATATTGCCCCCAGGAACGTCACATGTGGGGACGTACAGCTAGAGGCTCTCTTCACAAGACACAGACACCCATCGGCAGAGCCCCGCCACGCAGCAGGCGATCCCCAGGAAAATCAATGCTGGCATAGCGAACCCTGACTGTCTCGAGATCTGATGTGTACAAAGGCACGCCCATGTCTTTCCCAACCAGGTTCAGACAGGCTTGGGCGTGTACACAGGCCTACAGGACCCCAGCAGCACATGCAAACAAATGCTGACACTCCGGTGCTGGGGGGACTGTGGAGATGCTCTCAAGAGTGACCTTTCTAGTGGAGCTGACCAGATTCTCCAACATGTGTTTGGCTAGTGGCATTCCTGAGGATATCAGGCCTGTCTTTATGGAGCAGCTGTCTGTCTGTGCTCTAGAATGTGTGAGAAGATAGGGGTATCGGCCCAATTTCCGTTGTCAACACCTTCCTCCGACACCTCGTAGCTATGGTGCCGTGGCAGTGATGATCTATCAGGCCAGTGCTGCAGCCACCTTGCTGGAACCTCATCAGCTCGGGTTTCGGATCCCCCTAGGCTGTGAAGCAGCAGCACAAGCAGCAAAAGCAGCAGCGGGATCGTGTACCATGCTAATTGGCTGATGCTCCGAGACCAGAAGGGACTAGTAAAGCTGGACTTCAAAAATAGCTTTCAATCAAGTCAGACGTAGACTGTCCTCAGGGCTGTACACAACCTTCCGTCCCCTTTACCGTTGCATGGTCATCCGATCATGCTCAGTGGGGACTCTAAGTCTTCTATTTTGGGGAGCATGATATAAACTTCCTGTGAAGGTGTGGAAGGTGTCCAACAAGGTGACCCCTTAGCACCCCTACCTTTTCTGCCTAGCTATCAAAGAGGTCACTGATAGTCTGACAAGCGAGCTAAACATCTGGTACCTGGATGATGGCACTCTCGCTGGAACCCTGGAAACCATTTGGAGGATATAATGAAAATCCAGGAGCAGGGAGCAGCCTTAGGCCTCATTCTCAATGCATCCAAGTGTGAAATAATCTCCCGCAACCCAGACATCACTGGGCAAATACAAAATGTTCTTCCAGACATTCTCATTGTCGAGCCACCGGACTGCACTCTCCTGGGTGCCCCCATTGGCCCACGAGCAATCGAGGAGGTCCTGGCTGCAAAAATCACTGATCTAAAGAGAATGCTGGACAGGATTGACAAGATTGATGCCCATGATGCTCTCTTTCTCCTCACAAGATGCCTGTCTCTCCCTAAGTTGACCTACTTTCTGAGATGTTCTCCATCCTACAGCAGCCCTAAGTTAAATGTGTATGACACCCTTCTGAGGTCCATGCTGGTGAAAGTCCTGAACCTGCCATTGGACGACTCTCAGTGGGAGCAAGCAACCCTTCCTGTAAGACTTGGCGGCCTTGGTGTCCGCACAGCCTCCCAAATTGCTCTACCAGCCTTCCTTTCCTCCTCCCACGCATCGCACGACCTCGTCAGAGATATCTTACCTGCAACCCTGAGAGATTCAGCAGGAATACACGATCCTGCTTTCACTGAATGTTCAAATCAGTGGGATGTTCTTGCAGCCCCAGCAACCATTATAGAGCCAACAAAACAACACAAACAGTCCGGCTGGGACCACCCTCTAGTGGAAAAAGTAGCTGATGCCATGCTCAGCGCCGCAACATCAGACAAGGAGAAAGCCCGCCTCAGAGCAGTGCGTGCCCCCCATGCAGGAGACTTCCTCCTGGCAGTACCCATGTCAGCAATGGGCACGCGCCTAGATCCAGAATCCCTTCGTGTAGCAGTGGCCCTCCGCCTTGGTGCCCCAATTCACACTGAATACAAGTGTATTTGCAACAGGGTGGAAGCAGACCAATACGGACTGCATGGGTTGCATTGCGGAAGCACAAAGGGCTGGCATGCAAGACACAACGAGGTCAATGACATCATCAAGAGAAGCCTCGTCTCAGCTAGGTGCCCAGCGGAGAGAGAACCTCGCATCCTAGGGGTCCAAAACCCGGATTTCCCCGCACTTCGCCCTGATGGCATCACCATATACTCATGGAAGAAGGGTAGACAGTTGGTGTTGGACTACACATGTGTATCCACCCTGGCTGACACCTATGTACACTTCGGAGCTGATCAAGCAGGCGGGGCGGGCAACCACAGGGAAACAGCAAAATCTCTCAAATACAGGCGACTGGCAGGTCAATACCTCTTTGTTCCCATAGCGTCTGAGACGCGTGGCCCCTGGGGCAAGAGTGCCTTGGAATTTCTCAAGGAATTGGGTTCCAAGCTCATTGACGTCACCAAAGACCCAAGGGCTTGCAGTTTTTTGTTTCAGCGCCTCAGTGTGGCGATCCAGAGGGGAAATGCTTGCTGCGTCCTCGGTTCCCGTCCGGAAGCGGAGGAGCTTCAAGAGATCCATAACCTTTAAGCAATTGTCTTGTATGTTTTGTAACCTTTAAATACACAATAAAGGATAAAAAAAGGAAGGGGGTGGTAGGAGAAAAGCACACAGAAACTGTATTGGAGGGGACCTACATTCCCTCCAATGCGTTATGTGTGATTTCCTCCGAGGCTATGGGTCCCCCTTCTTCCAGCCAGAGGTCAGAGGTGGTACTCCCTTCTATATATATATATATATATATATATATATATATATATATATATATATATATATATATATATATATACATTGTAATATATATATATATATATATATATATATATATATATATATATATATATATATATATATATATATATATATATATATATATATATATATATATATATATATTACACACACACACACACACTCGTGTAGAGCTTATAAAGCATCTCGTAAAAAAATTATATTTCCAATATTTTAAACCATTTACAATATTTAATCATTTTTGTTTTTTAATATATGCTAAATGAAGACCAATATTTAGCCAACTGTAAACAATAGTGTCAAGTGACTGTAGCCTGACTCTTAAGGAAGCATTGTGGGAATTATGTCCTTATGGATGAAACTTGCTTAGTGATTCGGTAATTAAGAAGACTGCTTATTTATTTTTTAACCGTAGACTGAGGTAGGAATTGATCTCTTGAATATGTGTTTGGTCACAAAATATTTTTGATCCAAGAGGGCACAACCAGGCGCCGCCTAGCTCCTGGGCCCCGGTTCATCATTACAAGTACTTATTGGATGATGAAAAAATAACGAATTTATTGCTTTGCTGAATGGCTTCTTGTTATTAGGTGTGAAATCATAATTGAGGTGATCGTTCTCTTATAAATGTTATGTCATGCAGAACGCCTGTTCACATTTAATGTTAGAACAAACCACAATGTTCTGGAAATGTTGTGTTATACCCAACGTTATTGTTTTGGTCGCTACAACGTTTATACAGCTACCATTTTCTACAATGTCACTCCTTAATCACTTGACAATGTCGCTTAAGACTGTAGTGAGGTTTCACAATGGCAGAAGGTCCCAGACGCTGGCAGTCCGTGGTGAGAAGGTAAGAGAATGTCTCACCTGTGTGTCTCAACCCACGATCTCTCAACCTCTCTGTTTTACCTGTCTCTTCTCAGGTCTCATTAATTACTGCTCCGCCTCAGGGAACCATGTAATTAGTGCACCATCTTTGTTAATGCCTCCAACCACAACATCAAGAGGAGAGAGAGACAGACAGAAACACAGAGTTAAAGAGTTAGACAGAGCGAGAGTTCCTTATTCTAAAAACTTAGGGAAAGAAAAATTTGACTTGTTCGAAGAACTTGGGACAAGGGGAAGTCTCAAGTGTGGGAAGTGTGTTGGGAAGTTTAGATTTCTTTCCGTTTCAAGTCCTTGGAAGCTGTGATCACACCAGTTAGTCACAAGTGCTGGTTCTGATGAGCTGTAGTCTAATCAGGAGGAGTATATCCGTATGGGCACTATAACGCTCTCCAACACTTGAGGGCAGGGAGTGTGTTGGGTATATCAAGGCATCACTTGGTCCTGAGACCATGACAAAATATTCCCATAATACAGCCCACCTCCCGGGTACCAATTTCATGCCATGTGAAACTAGATGTCAGGTGAAGGGATACGTGGCCTAATATCTCTCAGCGTGCTGCCGGAATCAGATCTGTATAAGCAATCACTCATCTTTTCTGGCCGTGTTTCTCTGGAGGGAGGAAGATAGAGAGAGCGAGGACATGATATTTGGTAGAACACCCTCTATTCTCTCTATGATGCCTCTCTCTCTTAGAAGAAGTAGAAGGTAGGAGAAGAAGTAAGTAGAGAACTGGTGGTGGTTGTTGTTTTAGATAAGCTACATGGAACAAACAGTTCCAAGTAGCACGGGCTATGGTGAGCCCGAAAGTGGAGGGACTTTGGAGCCATTATCAGTATCAATAGCTGATACTGGAGGTGTGGGGATGGGGTCTGTCGACAAGCCAATCCACGAGCATAGGGCTGGTCAGACCGGTGCGTTGATGGTGTACACAGTTGATGGTGTACACAGGTTAATGGTGTACACAGGTTGATGGTGTACACAGGTTGATGGTGTACTCAGGTTGATGGTGTACACAGTTGATGATGTATACACGTTGATGGTGTACACAGGTTGATGGTGTACACAGTTGATGGTGTACACACGTTGATGGTGTACACAGGTTGATGGTGTACACAGGTTGATGGTGTACACAGGTTGATGGTGTACTCAGGTTGATGGTGTACACAGTTGATGGTGTACACAGTTGATGGTGTACACACGTTGATGGGGTACACAGGTTGATGGTGTACACAGTTGATGTTGTACACACGTTGATGGTGTACACAGGTTGATGGTGTACACACGTTGATGGTGTACACAGGTTGATGGTGTACACACGTTGATGGTGTACTCAGGTTGATGGTGTACACAGTTGATGGTGTACGCACGTTGATGGTGTACACAGGTTGATGGTGTACACAGTTGATGGTGTACACACGTTGATGGTGTACACAGGTTGATGGTGTACACACGTTGATGGTGTACTCAGGTTGATGGTGTACACAGTTGATGTTGTACACACGTTGATGGTGTACACAGGTTGATGGTGTACACAGTTGATGGTGTACACACGTTGATGGTGTACACAGGTTGATGGTGTACACAGTTCATGGTGTACACACGTTGATGGTGTACTCAGGTTGATGGTGTACACAGTTGATGGTGTACACACGTTGATGGTGTACACAGGTTGATTGTGTACACAGTTGATGGTGTACACACGTTGATGGTGTACACAGGTTGATGGTGTACACAGTTGATGGTGTACACACGTTGATGGTGTACACAGGTTGATGGTGTACACAGTTGATGGTGTACACACGTTGAGGGTTTACAGGTTGATGGTGTACACAGGTTGATGGTGTACACACGTTGATGGTGTACACACGTTGATGGTGTACACACGTTGATGGTGTACACACGTTGATGGTGTACACAGTTGATGGTGTACACACGTTGATGGTGTACACAGGTTGATGGTGTACACAGGTTGATGGTGTACACACGTTGATGGTGTACACAGTTGATGGTGTACACACGTTGATGGTGTACACAGGTTGATGGTGTACGCAGGTTGATGGGGTACACACGTTGATGGTGTACACACGTTGATGGTGTACACACGTTGATGGTGTACACAGGTTGATGGTGTACACAGTTGATGGTGTACACACGTTGATGGTGTACACACGTTGATGGTGTACACACGTTGATGGTGTACACACGTTGATGGTGTACACAGGGTGATGGTGTACACACGTTGGTGGGGTACACACGTTGATGGTGTACACACGTTGATGGTGTACACACGTTGATGGTGTACACACGTTGATGGTGTACACAGGTTCATGGTGTACACACGTTGATGGTGTACACACGTTGATGGTGTACACACGTTGATGGTGTACACACGTTGATGGTGTACACACGTTGATGGTGTACACACGTTGATGGTGTACACACGTTGATGGTGTACACACGTTGTGTGCCTCAGGCGTCAGCAGGGCTGGCCACAGTCAGCAGGGCTGGCCACAGTCAGCAGGGCTGGCCACAGTCAGCAGGGCTTGCCACAGTCGGCAGGGCTGGCCACAGTCGGCAGGGCTGGCCACAGTCAGCAGGGCTGGCCACAGTCAGCAGGGCTGGCCACAGTCAGCAGGGCTGGCTACAGTCAGCAGGGCTGGCCACAGTCAGCAGGGCTGGCCACAGTCAGCAGGGCTGGCCACAGTCGGCAGGGCTGGCCACAGTCGGCAGGGCTGGCCACAGTCGGCAGGGCTGCACACAGTCAGCAGGGCTGCACACAGTCAGCAGGGCTGGCCACAGTCAGCAGGGCTGGCCACAGTCAGCAGGGCTGGCCACAGTCAGCAGGGCTGGCCACAGTCAGCAGGGCTGGCCACAGTCAGCAGAGCTGGCCACAGTCGGCAGGGCTGGCCACAGTCAGCAGGGCTGGCCACATTCAGCAGGGCTGGCCACAGTCAGCAGGGCTGGCCACATTCAGCAGGGCTGGCCACAGTCGGCAGGGCTGGCCACAGTCGGCAGGGCTGGCCACAGTCGGCAGGGCTGGCCACAGTCGGCAGGGCTGGCCACAGTCGGCAGGGCTGGCCACAGTCGGCAGGGCTGGCCACAGTCAGCAGGGCTGGCCACAGTCAGCAGGGCTGGCCACAGTCAGCAGGGCTGGCCACAGTCAGCAGGGCTGGTCACAGTCAGCAGGGCTGGCCACAGTCGGCAGGGCTGGCCACAGTCGGCAGGGCTGGCCACAGTCGGCAGGGCTGGCCACAGTCAGCAGGGCTGGCCACAGTCAGCAGGGCTGGCCACAGTCAGCAGGGCTGGCCACAGTCAGCAGGGCTGGCCACAGTCAGCAGGGCTGGCCACAGTCAGCAGGGCTGGCCACAGTCAGCAGGGCTGGCCACAGTCAGCAGGGCTGGCCACAGTCAGCAGGGCTGGCCACAGTCAGCAGGGCTGGCCACAGTCAGCAGGGCTGGCCACAGTCAGCTCCTCTAGGGGGTCTAGGTGTTACAAGAGGATTTATTTCCTAGTCCCAGTTCCCTGATGTTGTTAGACTGCTCGCGTGTCCTTCTTCAAGGTGTCGTGGACGCTGAGGTGGTGGAGGCGTTCTTGAGGGCGACCATACGAAGGATCCGTCCACCTTCCCTGCACTTGTATGTCCAGTTGTCCTTGTGGAAGAGTGGATGTTGTTGTTGTTGTTTTAGATTTAGCTACTCAGAACGTAATGTCCATGTAGCACGGGCTATGGTGAGCCCGTAAAGAAGAAGGTACAGGCAGATATATAGAGAAGAGAGTAATTGAGAGGTGAGCAAGTAGGAGAGTGAGGAGCAGGAGCAGGATCAGGTAGGAATAATGTCACAGTACACTCACCATGTAGGGTGAGGTACAGTGAGGTATTGCATAGTCGTTGTCGATCAGGGCAGAAGGTGGGTGTAAATTGTGTCGTTGATAGTGAGGTATATCTAAGCTGGGTTTACATAGTTGTGTGTAGGAGCTTGAATACTTCTCAAGCCACATTTTGTAACATTTTCTCAATAAACACTCAAAGGATCAATACTATTTCTGTAGAGTGGCAGTCCAGGACCAGACCCTCTCTAAAAGCAAGAGGGGTTATATATGTTGACATGTGTAAGGCACAAAATACATAAACTGCGGTACTGTATTCCTGGATACATTCCCACAACGATTTATTCGGTCCTTTGATAATGGTCGATTTTCCATTAACATGCCACTCAAGCTTGAAACGTAAACTGATATCAATAAAAGTATTTTCTGAGATACACCACATTTGTATATTATTCCAGGTGTTTCTCTAGTTCTTCAAAATACTCCAAGAATTCACAGTTTCATACAGCTGGTGTTGAAACTTTTAAGTATACACGTTGAGATGTATATGTATGTTTATAAGACTTTAATTGGTATTATTTTTTACAGTTTATATTAATGATCATTTTGGTGCACCAAACTAAAACAATCAAATTAATATAGTTTTGGTTGTGAATTTTAAGAGCAATTCGGTAAGAATTCATGTTAAGAATTACAGGAAACAAAGGTGAAGGCAGAGCCAGGTGGCAGTCAAGGCGAGCGTGTGAACGGCAAGTTTGACTTCCTCCTTGTCCTATATACTCTTGATGTTGGTGGAGCGATGATTGATAAATTGGTTTGGAATCACTTATTGGGGGTAAAAAAGAGAAAAAAATACTTTTATGTATATGTGATAACGATGAGTTTACATGCATTCGACTACAGGTAGAGTAGTGTAGTTCAGCGTTCCAACCCAGAAATGGGAACATAAATATTTGTGTGTTCTACATGTCTGGTTTTCTTATTAGGTCAAACAATGAATAGTTCACTACATGCAGGTCTGTCTGTCTATCTATCTATCTATGTATCTATCTATCTATCTATCTATCTATCGATACATGTCATTAAACACAACAGCAGTGTGACTATTGATAATTTTCTTATAGATATTTTCCATTCTACCATCTAGAGGATGAAGAAATACTAGATCACTTAATCTTTTCATTTTAATGTTTGAAGTTTCGTCAGCAATTTGACATGGTCAGGAATATACTCTATGTTCAACAGACACATGTATACTAAGCTTACAAGATTGGTTGATGAAGATTAAGCCACCCAAAGGTGGCACGGGCATGAGTAACCCGTAAGAGCTTGCACGAAGAAATTTAGACATTTATAAGCGTGGGAACATCTCACTCTACGATTCACCAAACCCCATTAATTGTAGGGAGCGGCGAAGGATAGGGTGAAGTGATTGTGGCCTGACTCCGGCTTCTAGCTGTCCACCAGGTCTTACGTCTTCCCTCTGGGTCAATGGAGGATCATCAAACAGCTGTATGCTCCAAGTTGAATTCATCTGGATGTTGACTACTGGTGTCAGCTCCCGAGTGAACACAGCCTCAGACACACGAGGCCTCCTACGGTCGTCGGTGTGTGATTATTGTCGTATCTTTCACTATGTCTTGGCGAGTCAGGAAGGTGTTGTGGTGTTGAGAATGATGTTGCTTAATACGTCAGTCTTGTAAAAAAAGTGTAAGACGTCTACTCAGTGTATTCGTTGTATGTCCAATGTAGCATATATGTCGGAGTGCACAGTCTCCAGAGTTGCATTTGTAGTGATACACTACATTAGTACACGTCAGTTTGTCAGCGGAGGCAGAGATGTTATTTCTCATAATGATGGAAGATGTACGAGGGTTGCTATAATATATTATAGGACGAATCCTTGCGTTTTCACTGTGACGTTTGCAATTCCTGTCAATTATGTCTCGTATCACCTTTTCATCATTTTTAAATGCCTGAGAAAATGTATTTTTACATTACATTACAATGTATTCCCTTGGGGGCCCATTTCCCACCTCTGGGGTCTGGTTATCCTCTGTCAGGTGGCGGTCCAGCTTCTTACTAACGATTTCGTCAAATTCTGTATTGGTGTAGTCAATGTTCCCAACAGTTTGGCGGATTCGTTCAAGTTCGTGGTGCAAGAGCTGCCAAGACATCTGAGAAGGAGGAGGTATTAAGCAACATCTTCTCAACACCACAACACCATCCTGGATCACCAAGACGTAGTGAAGGATATCACAGTAATCACACGCACCGCCGACCCTACGAGGCTTCGTATCCCTGAGGTTGTGTTCATTCACGAGCTGACACCAGTAATCACCATCCAGATGAGTCGACTTGGAACATACAGCATACATATATTATTAATATATATATATATATAATATATATATATATATATATATATATAGATAGATAATATATATATATATATATATATAATATATATGTTATTAAATATGACCGAAAAAGTAAGATTAATAATTCTAACAGAATTTCTCAATTTTCTTTATGTTTGTTTTTACTGATGACGGTAAATGAAAAATCAATTCTCCAAAATTCATTCTTTATTTCTTAGTCTGACGCGACACTTGAACGCGTTTCGTAATAACTAATACATTTTTCAAAGACTTTTAGTTTCACACACAACTATAACCTTAAAGCACTAAACAGTTCTTTACTATGCTATGATTTAAACAGCTTTCATCTTCTTCATTTTATACCCGCGTTTTGGGGAGGTGATATTTACAACAGTTTTTAATGAGGTGAACAAAACTTTCAACAAAGGACAGAACACGAAAACAAGGATATTAACTGGGTAAATTGAGATATGAATGGAAGTAACTGCGGAAGGGCCTATTGGCCCATATTCTTGATGCTTCTATATTGGAGCGGGTCTTGAAGTGGGTAGAATATAGTTGTGCATTAATTACTGTTGATTGCTGGTGTTGACTTCTGATGTGTAGTGCCTCGCAGATGTCAAGCCGCCTGCTATCGCTGTACTATCGATGATTTCTGTGTTATTTGTTAAGATTTCTCTGGTGATGGTTTGGTTGTGGAAGAGAGTATATGTTCCTTAATGGAGCCCTGTTGCTTATGCATCGTTAAACGCCTGGAAAAGAGATGTTGTTGTCTTGCCTATATACTGAGTTTTTTGGGCTTACAGTCCCCAGTGGACATTTAAGGCATAGACGACGTTTGTCTCTTTTAGGGCGTTTCGCTCCATGTCTGGAGAGTTTTTCATTAGTAGGCTGGCTGTTTTTTTGGTTTTATAGTAAATCGTTAGTTGTATCTTCTGATTTTTGTCTGTAGGGATAACATTTCTATTACAATATCTTTCAGGACCCTTTCCTCCGTTTTATGAGCGTGGAGAAGAAGTTCCTGTAAAATAGTCTAATAGGGGGTATAGGTGTTTGTATTAGTTGTTTCTTCAGAGGTTGCATGGCGTTCTACTTTCCTTCTTATGATGTCTTCAATGAACCATTGGAGAAGCCGTTGTTGACTAGGACCTGCCTTACCCTACAGAGTTCTTCGTCGACTTGCTTCCATCTGAGCTGTGGCTGAGAGCACGTCGACATAAGCGTTAACAACACTCCTCTTGTACCTATCTGGCAGTCACTGTTGGCATTTAGACATTCCTATGTTTGTTTCCTTAGTGTAGACTGCAGTGTGAAACCTCCGCTCCTTTCCATGACTGTTACATCTAGAAAGGGCAGCTTCCCATCCTTCTCCATCTCGTAAGTGAAACGTACACAGAATTCTGCTCAACGCTTCTTTCAGCTCCTGCAGATGTCTGACATCAGGTACCTGTGTAAAAATGTCGTCAACATACCTGCAGTATATGGCCGGTTTTCAGTTTAAGTCGACTAAGACTTTTTTCCTCGATCGTACCCATGTAGAAGTTTGCAAACAGGACGCCTAGGGGAGAACCCATGGCGACCCCATCTACTTGCTTATACATGTGCCCATCCGGGCTCAAGAAGGGTGCCTCCTTAGTACAAGCTTGGAGTAGTTTCCTCAGGATATTTTCTGCATGTCAAGGGGAGTACAGGCGGGTCTCGATACACTCGGTCCACTATCATCCCGATTGTTTCATCCACAGGTACGTGGTGAACAGTGATTCTACGTCCACGAGGCTCTTATCCCTGTAGCCCGTGTTCCCCGCGTAAGTCAACAAATTCCTTCCGGGGATTTCAGGCTGAAGTTGCGCGGAATAGGAGTCAGTAAGCCGTTGATTCGTTTCGCCAGTCTGTACGTGGGTGTGGGGTATCTGGCTGATAATGGCCGATGGGTTTCCAGGCTTATGCGTCTTGACGTTTCCATACTAT
>WNGS01003532.1:0-26756 GCA_020271785.1 Procambarus virginalis
ATATCGCCATGTTCGAGCCCACTTACTCTGGGAGGTCATTGGCATAAATTAAAAGTATTATAAAAAGTTGTATGTATTATAGATAACACGGAAGATACTTGAAGGCCAGGTCCTAAGTTTGCAACAGTAGAATAACAACATTACTGGAACGAAAGATACGGATGGAAATGCAGAAAAGAACCAGTGAAGAGTAGAGGTGCAATAGGCACAATCAGAGACACTGTCTGAACATCAGAGATCCACAGCTGTTCAACACCCTCCCAGCAAGCATTAGAAATATTGCTGGAACAAAGATGGAGTGTTGTAATACAAATTTAATCCTTCAAAAAATCAATAGTTCCTTCTTGGTGTTAATGGTTTATTATTTCTTATTAACAGGAGTCTATTGGACTTATCGAAGTTCTCTCCAGAGAACCCATTACTGTCACCCCAGGTACCTATTTACCGCTAGGTGAACAAGAGGCATCAGGGTGTAACGATGATAAGACGACCAGGTGTGCAAGGAAACGTGCCCAACTCTTGTCTGTCCCGCTGTAGGAATCGAACCCGCGATAAACGAGGTTCCCGCCAACAACGAGAGGCGAGCCAGCGCCCCACCAACACATCCTCATAAAAGCCAGCGACACATTAGGCAATGTCACGGAGTAGAGGTTAAGAATCTCTCTAAGAGGATAATTATAGGGTGTTAATCTTGTCAACAATAAATCACCCGGCACGCTTATCCGCAGTGACTTGTTTGTTGGGGAGGGAGAGGGAGAGGGGAGATGGGGAGGGGGGAGATAGGGAGGGGGGAGAGAGGTCGGGGCTGGAGATAACACCAGACGCACTTACACCTGCCAAATACAATTCGATAATGAGAACTGCTGTGTGGGGTACAATCCCCCTCAGACAAGCCCCTTCCAAGTTATATCGTCCTTGGCTTTCAAGACTATTTATGCTCTTCTAGTCTTGAAAACCCAAGTAAACAGATCAATCTCTAAATCTACGCGACGACGAGTCCCAATTCAAGTTCAAGTTCAAGTAAGTTTATTGAGACAAGAAAAAAATACATCTCAAAGGGATAGAGTAGCTTAGGCTACTTCTACCCCCCCCACCACGAGTCCCAATAACATGCAGGCGACGAGTCACAATAACGTGGCTGAAATATGTTGACCAGACCACACACTAGAAGGTGAAGGGACGACGACTTTTCGATCCGTCCTGGACCATTCTCAAGTCGAGAATGATCCAGGACGGACCGAAACGTCGTCGTCCCTACACCTTTAGTGTGTGGTCTGGTCAACATCCCAATAACATGGCTGAAATGATGACCAGACCACACACTAAACGGTGAAGGGGACGACGACGTTTCGGTCCTTCTTGGACCAATATATTATAGTGACCATAAGACTTGATAACGGTCCACGATGGACCGAAACATCGTCGTTTGTTCCATCTTCTGAAGTAAGTTCACTGAGGTGAGGTAGAATACACACAAAGGAATGAGGTAGCTCAAGCTATTCTCACCCCGTTCAGTACAACGTGCTCACACAAACACATCACAAACAATAAACATATTACCAAACATTCTGAGAGATAAACATATACATTTCTTCCTTTTCCATCTTCCAATGCGTGGTTTGGCCATCAGCATTAAACCTTTTTCCTAGAAGACCTTACCGCAGCTCTGTCAACATCAACACCGCCTCCAGGCCTCGGGAGGAGGTCAGACAAGCTCCTCCAGAAGTCCTTACGAGCAGGCCCGGACGACTGCCTCTCCAGAAGTATTAACTAAACACTAAGTGCTTCAGCGGCCAGAAAACGTAAGGCGATAACGGCATTGCGCCTCCGGCCAGAGTCCAACCACCAATCACGTAACGCAAAACAAGGCGGCCACAGGGTTAGCGGGCTGGTAGCCTAGCCTCCAAGCCCAGCTACCAATTTCAACCAGATGAGAATGGGAGCGGGAGGATAGGGGAGTGGGGTGGACTTAAACCTTCGACTTATAATAGTCCAGCGGACCATTGAGATCGCGGGAGCGGCAGCAGCAGCTGCGAGCAGCAAGGAGGGCAGTAAAAACAATACCAAACCGCCGCAGCACCACCACAAAACAGCAGCAGCAGCAGCACTAGACTAGCAGACAACCCGCACCAATAACCTCATATGTCATACTGCCGTCTGGCTCTCCACAGCACTTCCTCCAAGGTGAGAAGGTCTACTTGCTCTCGCTCTAACATAAACTCTACACATGACTCTATACATCTGTGGGTAATGTTACAAGACATTCCTCAAGAGGCGAGAAAGAGGGCCATGAGCTCTGCAATAATATAACACTAAAGCCAGTAAGGAATTTGTTTTAAACCTCTATGGCCGTCGGAACAGACCACAAGAGGCAAGGACCAATTACACAAGAGGCTGCTGGGTGTGGCCCAGTACACAGCCAATGTGGACCTCATGGCCCGCCATCTCCACTGCTATGCTGCTGCTGCTGCTGCTGCTGCTGCTGTTCTTAATGGCTGCTGGGATACGAGGACAGTGTGGGGCCAACCACATGAACCGTCGGGGGATCGAACGCCGACCCTGCACAAGCAAAGCTGGGATGTAGCTCATATGCGGGCCTGCAGGACGCTCCAAGCAAGTCTTTCGGATCAAATTTTCACACGATAATCGAGGCTTCAGACCGCGCTTGAGGGAGTGGAAGAACTCTCAGAACCTACTCCAGATATACCCGAGGACAGGGACCATCAGGGATCGAACGCGGACCCGCAATAAGCGAGGCTGTCGCTGTTGTACCGACCAGTCCAAGAGGAAGGACTTTGAAGACGAGCTTGAAACTGAAAGTCGTTTCGTGATTCACTGTGGTCGTCCAGAGCAACCACTAGCAACAGGGGTCAGGGGAGGGGGGTAAGGTCGAGGAGGGGGGAGGGGGGTCGTTGTTGAAGTCGTTGAAGGGGGTCAAAAAAGGGGGGAGGAAGTTGGTGCAAGTGATGGTTAATGGCCTGCGTTAAGGCATTGAAGTAGTTTGTGTACAGAGATTGTCGTGTTCCGTGTGTCGTGTGTGAGAGAGTAGAGAGTGAGAGATGAGAGTGAGAGTGAGAGTGAGAGAGTTGAGAGAGAGAGAGGGAGAGAGAGAGAGAGAGAGAGAGAGAGAGGAGAGAGAGAGAGAGCGAGAGAGACACACACACCCACACACACACCACACAAGAAGGAAGTCACCCATTAAGAGCACTGAATAATGGATACGCATCATAAGGTTAAAGGTATGACACCCACACCTAACCTTTACGTGTTCCAGACACACAGTACCACCTACTGTCCATCCAGCGGCTCTACCGTCCACCCCAGGGGGCTCTACCGTCCACCCCAGGGGGCTCTACCGTCCACCCCAGGGGCTCTTGAGACAAGGAAGGATGAAGGAGCGATGAATACCGGCTCTAGGGTGAAGAACACCATCGACAGGGTGAAGAGCAGCAGCAGGGTGAAGACCAACAGGAGCAGCAGGAGGAGGGCGAGTCGGGGCCACTTCAAGTCATCAACTAGTGGCCACATCCGCCCTGCACGTGTTGTCTGGCCGGGGTCAAGGCTATAGTCCCTCCTCCCTCCCTCGTCCCTTCCAGCACCCTTCCTCCCTCCCACGTCCCTTCCAGCACCCCCTCCTCCCTCCCACATCCCCTCCAGCACTCCCTCCCACATTCCCGTTCAGCTGGGGATGTTTTTTCAACGTTTTGCTGCTCGTCTGAGCGCCCCAACGCCTGTAATTTCCTCACGTTCGTTTTCTTTAAGTTATGTGGTACTGGAGGATATCAAGAGATGCGACCGGTCTAGATTGCAAGTGTGGCTGTGGGTTCGTCTTAGCCTGGATTGTACCTGGACGGGGTTCTGAGTGTGCTGCTTCTCCCCAAGCCCGGCTCGGGGCCAGGCTTGACTTGTGAGAGCTTGAACCAACGCTGGGGGGGGGGGGGGGGGGCAGGTGTGGGACAGGAGGGGCAGGTTGAAATGGGTGGTAATGGGGAACTTACCTGTGGAACTCCTGGATATTCCTCAAGGTAAGTCCAGGTACTCCTCTCTCCAGTTCGTCAACCCAAGTAGCTGTCAGTGGTGAGTCGTTCTGTTGTCTGTGGAGCTGCACAGTGCGGGAGGGTAGAGCTATGGTAATTCTGACAAGATGTCAGAATTAAGAGTATATCTCTGAATTCCATCCATCTGGGCTCTAGGAGATTCGAACCGTCGCCCCCCGTGTGTGAGGTCCAAGCTCTATCGACGTTAGTCTCATAGAGTCCGTAGGTGAATGGAAATGTTGATTGTACACGGAAGTGTGTGGATGACAATTTGTATATCTCTG
Organism: Procambarus virginalis; assembly: GCA_020271785.1. Lineage (NCBI taxonomy): Eukaryota > Metazoa > Arthropoda > Malacostraca > Decapoda > Cambaridae > Procambarus > Procambarus virginalis. The sequence continues at coordinate 4,322 of WNGS01003532.1, forward strand.
TAGTTCTGATATCTTGTGTTTCAGGCCGGCGTGTGTGTAAGACTTTGTCGAAAGCTTTCGATAAATCTTGGTGTCCACCTTGTATAGCTTCCGGGGATCAACGGCCCCGCGGCCCGGTTTGCGACCAGGCCTTCCGACCGGGGGACTTAAATTGTACTTGTTTTCGGCTTGTCACGGATCATATGAGATACGATAGCAAGTGGGCAACGTCAAGAACCCCGCCCACCCACAACTCCCAAAAAACCCCCCCCCACCCCCCAACAGAAAGGGGGGGGTGAGGGAAGGACCCCACAACCTGGAAATGAACGCTGAATGAGGGCTCAGTGAGGAGCCGCTGGGGCGATATCCTTCACTTAACCAAAGAATCGTTTTGCGGGTGCCAACGAACCAGTGTTGACCCACCCCCCTCTCCGCCTTGACTTACGAGCCCCATGTGTCAAGTTACGAGTCACGCCCACTGTGATTCCTCTCTTAAGACCTAATGGCCTGCGCTCTTGACGTGTTGTTATCGTCCGCCCTGGCGCTATTACGTGTTCACCTGTGCTTTAATAACAGGGGTGAACGCTAGAGGGGTGAACAATTGAACGCCCTCACGTTCAATGAGTGAAGTTCGGAGTGACCTCAACTCCGGTTGCGGGAACTCCAGTATTTTAACGTGAAACCGGCGCTGAGGACGGTTAATGTGCGTTTATCATAACTTATACTGAGGGGAATACGAAGCGGCGTGGTTAACTACCCCACGGGCAGTCTCCAGTAAGTTAACAAGGCAATTTGCGTGCGTGTGTGCGCGCACGGGGAGGGGGGAGGGGGGGATATGTGTGTGTGTGTGGGTGTGTGTGTGTGTGTGTGTGTGTGTGTGTGTGTGTGTGTGTGTGTGTGTGTGTGTGTGTGTGTGGTGTGTGGAGAGATCTTGCACGTGGAATATACACGCGTACGTATAAGGAACACACGTGTGTATGGATACACTCAGGTACGTGCACCACCCAGTACGTACACCACTCAGGTACGTGCACCACCCAGTACGTACACCACTCAGGTACGTGCACCACCCGTACGTACACCACTCAGTACGTGCACACCCAGTACGTACACCACTCAGTACGTGCACCACCCAGTACGTACACCACTCAGGTGCGTGCACCACCCAGTACGTACACCACTCAAGTACGTGCACCACACACTCGAGCCAGAGATCAACTAACGTACATTAAACACAACTACATGTGTACTTAAGTAGACAGAAACCGAGACAGATTGGCAGACACAACAGACAGGCGCAGACAGACATGCAGGACACGTCTTGAAGGTCGAGTTAAGCTACCAAGAAGATTCACAACCCCGACACGGCCGGACCCCGCACGTGGTGGCCCACGCACCTCCACACCTCCCCCAACACACCCTCCCTAAACCCTCACCCAGTGTTGAAGGGGTAGCCGCCCCGTCCCCCCTCCCTCCCCCTCTACCAACCACCATCACCGCCAAAACACCGTACCAATACTACGGAACCGTATCACCGTACCTCCGTACCACGAGTATTGACTCCAGAAGGATTCGAACCCCACCAACCACCAAGTCTATCGTGCCGATGCGGAAAGACTCCTGCTTGATACCTGCTTGATGGGGCTTTGGGAGTTCTTCTACTCCCCAAGCCCGGCCGAACCCAGGCTCGACTTGTGAGAGTTTGGTCCACCAGACTGTTGCTTGGAGCGGCCCGCAGGCCCACATACCCACCACAGCCCGGCTGGTCCGGACTTCTCTTAGAAAACAGTCCAGTTTTCTCTTGAAGATGTCCACGGTGTTTCGGCAATATTTCCGGAAGACTTTGAAAGAGAACTTGACAACATGCACTCAACCCCTGGTCCTGACTCGTGGAATTCAACATTCATAAAGAAATGCAAAGCACCAGTAGCGCGAGCACTCAGTGTAATACAGACAGCCGGATACAGGGGAAAATCAGTACCAACAGCACTTAAATCAACAGATACAGCTCCGCTGCACACGGGGGATAGTAAAGTTTTGGCAAAAAATTATAGGCCAGTTGCACTAACATCACACATAATAAAAGTTCTTGAAAGAGTGATTAGGAAACAATTGTCTAGCTTTATGGAAAAAATGAGCTACACAACCCAGGGCAAGATGGATTTAGAGCGGGAAGATCCTGTCTGACAGTTACTCAACCACTATGACAAAATCACAGAAGAGCTCTAGAGAAAAGCAAAATGCGTTTGTATATCTGACTTTGCAAAGGCATTCGACAAATGTGACCATGGAGTGATAGCGCATAAAATGAGATCAATAGGAATAACAGGTAAGTGAGGGCGATGGATTTTCAACTTTCTGTTAAACAGAATGTAGAGAGTGACGGTCAAACAGGTAAGATCAAGCCCAAATGCAGTGAAAAGCTCTGTACCTCAGGGTACAGTCCTTGCACCGCTGCTCTGTACCCCAGGGCACAGTCCTTGCACCGCTGCTCTGTACCCCAGGGCACAGTCCTTGCACCGCTGCTCTGTACCCCAGGGCACAGTCCTTGCACCGCTGCTCTGTACTCTCAGGGTACAGTCCTTGCACCGCTGCTCTGTACCCCAGGGCACAGTCCTTGCACCGCTGCTCTGTACCTCAGGGTACAGTCCTTGCACCGCTGCTCTGTACCCCAGGGCACAGTCCTTGCACCGCTGCTCTGTACCCCAGGGCACAGTCCTTGCACCGCTGCTCTGTACCTCAGGGCACAGTCCTTGCACCGCTGCTCTGTACCCCAGGGCACAGTCCTTGCACCGCTGTTCTGTACCTCAGGGCACAGTCCTTGCACCGCTGCTCTGTACCCCAGGGCACAGTCCTTGCACCGCTGCTCTGTACCCCAGGGTACAGTCCTTGCACCGCTGCTCTGTACCCCAGGGCACAGTCCTTGCACCGCTGCTCTGTACCTCAGGGCACAGTCCTTGCACCGCTGCTCTGTACCCAGGGCACAGTCCTTGCACCGCTGCTCTGTACCCCAGGGCACAGTCCTTGCACCGCTGCTCTGTACCCCAGGGCACAGTCCTTGCACCGCTGCTCTGTACCTCAGGGCACAGTCCTTGCACCGCTGCTCTGTACCCAGGGTACAGTCCTTGCACCGCTGCTCTGTACCCCAGGGCACAGTCCTTGCACCGCTGCTCTGTACCCCAGGCACAGTCCTTGCACCGCTGCCATTTCTAATTCTAATATCAGATATAGACAAAAGTGTACCTGCTCCCTCGAACACATTTCATCCACACTATGCCCACTACAATCTAGAAATTCTCCTTGATCGACTAGGCGAATTAAACGCGTTCTGACACAGTTAAAGACACGCACACTAGCAGACAGGTAGGGAGGCAGGTAGGGAGGCAGGTAGGGAGGCAGGTAGGGAGGCAGGTAGGGAGGCAGGCAGAAAGGTTCAAGCCTCAGACCAGGCATATAAAGGTTCGGGTCTCTCCCTTGAGACATAGCGACTACTTCCGGCCATCAGCGCAAAGCGATCAATGGAGAGCTTTTACGGTTATTTCCATAACCACAAGAGGCACTCTCCCTCCCTCCCTCCCTCTCTCCTTCCGTCTCCCTCTCACCCTCCCTTCGTCTCCCTTTCACCCTCCCTCTCACCCATGTTCCTGTCCACGTTGGTACATTTTGAACACACCAATCTGTCTGGCATGACGTCAGAGGCCTCTGTCTGGCATGACGTCAGAGGCCTCTGTCTGGCATGACGTCAGAGGCCTCTGTCTGGCATGACATCAGAGGCCTCTGTCTGGCATGACGTCAGAGGCCTCTGTCTGGCATGACGTCAGAGGCCTACTCGCCTGTGATTGGCTATTTCCCAACCGACATACAATTTGAGTATAACACTTCCCCTCATCTATTTCCCCCCAATCTATTTCTCCCTCCACCTATTTACCCATCTATTTCCAACGTCTTGTCTATTTCCTCAATCAAAAATGCAACGATTTGACCTAACCGGAAACGTGCCAACCCCCAGCAACCCACCAAACCTATCGAGGCCGATGCATAGAAAACGTCACTATTACGGTGGTTTAATTTGTTGCTAATGCGTCGCATTTTTAACGATAAATTGCGACGGAGTTGTGGTAATATTGGCTCTCTTAGGCACTAGGAATTAGGGTGACGGAGGCAGGGTTGACCATTAGGAATTTTAGTTTTGCTGCCTCTTGTTGGTTAAGTGAGAGAGAGTGAGAGAGTGAGAGAGAGAGTGAGAGAGAGTGAGTGAGTGAGTGAGTGAGTGAGTGAGTGAGTGAGTGAGTGAGTGAGTGAGAGAGAGAGAGAGAGAGAGAGAGAGAGAGAGAGAGAGAGAGAGACAACTGTTTCTACTCTCTCTCTCCTGAAACCCACATGAAATGAATATCATCAGCGGTATATGAAGACCTGGTTAACATCAGTACTGCCTTTAGAAACCTGTTCAAGGAATCCTTTAGAACCTAGTATTCCACATATGTCAGACCAATCCTAGAGTATGCGGCTCTGGCGTAGAGAGTCCATACCTAACATTTGGAGAAGGTTCAGGTCTGCCACCAGACTAGTTCCAGAACTATGAGGTGCGAAACACGAGGAAAGGCTAAGTGTATTGAACCTCACGGAAGACAGAAGGGTCAGGGGAGACATGATTACCGCATACAAAATTTTCGGGGTAATTGACAGTAGATAAATGTAGAGTATTTAGCATGGGTGTTACTGGTATTAAGGGGGGGGGGCGACCTTAATGAGCCACAGAGACATTACAAAGATTGTGTCAGAGTAGTTAATAAATGGAATGCATTAGAAGGTAATAGGGTGGAAGCATATTCAGGAACCATTACACCAGTTGATTGACAAGGGAGGCGGGACCCAAGAGCTGACAATCATCCCCCACAAGCACAATTATGCGAGTACACGTACTCATTCACCCCCCCCCCTCCTCCCCAACCAACCCGTCCTCGCAAATTCGTATAGTCAATATTGACTTATTAAATACGTGCATAGGTGATATACTAAACATAATATTTTACCTTGAAAAGCTTCATAGAAAACACCGACCTTACCTAACCTTGTTAGTATGTTAAGATAAGCATCTTATTGCTTCGTAATTACAATTATTACTTAACCTATACCTATAATAGGTTAAGTAACAATTGTAATTACGAAGCTATAAGATGCTTATTATAACATACTAACAAGGTTAGGTAAGGTCGGTGTTTTCTATGAAGCTTTTCAAGGTAAACTATTATGTTTAGTATATCACCTATGCACGTATTTAATAAGTCAATATTGACTATGCGAATTTGCGAGGACGGGTTGCCCCAACACACACACACACACACACACACACACACACACACACACACACACACACACACACACACACACACACACACACACACAAACACACACACACACACACACACACTCTTGAAAAACATTTGCAACTCTTGCAATAAAACTTAATAAATGACGTCACATGTTGCAAACTACCACCACACACACACAAAGCAAGACGAGTTTAACGACCCTGTTAAAGACCCGTATAGTGACATCACAAGAAAACTGTAATTACAGTCCAATTTCACATACAGACAAACACATGTAATACCATAAGTGGTAATATTAGTGACGGATATACCTGACTTTCACAAAGTTGAAAATGGCAGTACGGAACGACGTAGTAATTGACTAAATGACCAAATTGGCATGTGACTGTTAGATGAAAAAGTATTATAGCGAGAGGTTTAGTGTGGGAACTGCCTACAGTATGAGACGTTATCTTGAGGTTATCTTGAGATGATTTCGAGTCTTTTTAGTGTCCCCGCGGCCCGGTCCTCGACCAGGCCTCCACCCCCAGGAAGCAGCCCGTGACAGCTGACTAACACCCAGGTACCTATTTTACTGCTAGGTAACAGGGGCATAGGGTGAAAGAAACTCTGACCATTGTTTCTCGCCGGCGCCTGGGATCGAACCCAGGACCACAGGATCACAAGTACAGCGTGCTGTCCGCTCGGCCGACCGGCTCCCTAGAATTAGTGTGGGAACTGCCTACAGTATGATAGGTAATTTAGTTTAACACTGTCGAGTTCTACCTTCCAGCCAGTAAAAGGCAGGACGACCCTGTGGAACACCACCAAACACGGGGTTAACCAGACCAATACAATTTTATTTCAGTACAGAATTGACCAATCTATTAAAAAAGCGACGTATTAGTAAAAAAAATTAAATCACCGTAATATGGACGTTTTCTATGCATGGGGCCTCGATAGGTTAGGTGGGTTGCTTGGGTTCCTACCCTTGTGCTTAGCTAAACAGTTGTATTTCTTACGTTTCTGAATTGTCGTTGTTATTGTTGAAAATGTGTCCATTATCAACCCGTCCTCGCAAATTCGTATAGTCAATATTGACTTATTAAATACGTGCATAGGTGACATACTAAACATAATAGTTTACCTTGAAAAGCTTCATAGAAAACACCGACCTTACCTAACCTTGTTAGTTTAATTACGAAGCAATAAGATGCTTATCTTAACATACTAGCAAGATTAGGTAAGGTCGGTGTTTTCTATGAAGCTTTTCAAGGTAAACTATTATGTTTAGTATGTCACCTATGCACGTATTTAATAAGTCAATATTGACTATACGAATTTGCGAGGACGGGTTGCCATTATCATACATCATTTTGAAGACAATAAATCCAGCTTTATCAGATTAAATCCAGATTTAATCCAGCTAGAGACTCGACAAAATAATGCAATTTATTATAATATAAAACTAATATAACGATAAAATATTGCAGCACTGTGATGGGATCGAACACTCACCCGTGGACACCCCCAGAAGCACTGTGATGGGATCGAACTCTCACCCCTGGACACCCCCAGAAGCACTGTGATGGGATCGAACTCCCGGACACCTCATTATAACCAGTTATATATAAGTGCGTGCGGCTGAGTTAAGCCTACTGTAGCGTGTCATTTTGAAAATTGCCGAGCACTGGTGGTGTTCCACTCGGTTCAAGTTATCAAATAAAAAAATGCAATTGAATGATTCAGCTAATCTGAAGATTACAAAAAATAAAAGTGATTCAGTTTGCTCTCTCTCTCTCTCTCTCTCGCTCTCTCTCTCTCTCTCTCTCTTCTGTGTTCAGAGTAGCTGTTTAGATTCAGCTACTATGAACAAAAATTTGCAAGTAGCACGGGCTATGGCGAGCCCGTAGTGGACTTACCTGACACAGGAGCGGGGCTGTGACTGACGCAACAGGTACAAGACTAGATAGTAGGCGGGGTATGAAGAGCTAGAGCTCACATCCCAACCATCACTATTAGATAAGCACAGCCACGCCAACAAGTAGCAGGAGCAGTTTTTTTCACTATAAAACAATAATTAAGGAAAGATGTACAGGTTTCGTAAGTGTCTGCGCAAATACTTGTTGAATCCTGGGCCCTAGAGACGCGGGTTCGAGCCCATCCTACAGCTCCAATATTTTGTCACAAGTACACCAGGTTGATGTGACATTGCGTAAATGCTTGTTGAATCCTGAGCCCTAGAGACGCGGGTTCGAGCCCACCGTACGGCTCCAATATTTTATCACAAGTACACCAGGTTGATGTGACATTGCGTAAATGCTTGTTGAATCCTGAGCCCTAGAGACGCGGGTTCGAGCCCATCCTACAGCTCCAATATTTTGTCACAAGTACACTAGGTTGATGTGACATCACTGTACACCCTTAAGGTGTGGCTATGCCCCCCCCCCCACTCCTTACACACACTATAATTCAGTATGATTGTGCTTCAACTCTTAAAAAAAAGGAGAAAGATGCAACAATCATTTCAATTGTCAACTGTGACTGATGGCCAACGCATTCGTGATCTAATTCCACTTCTCCTTCACCGCTTGACCCTTACACTTGACCCTTACTAAGTGGTACACTTAGAAACAACCTAAATATCGAGTTAAGTACACAAACAGATTCAGAAATCATTTCAAACAAACAATTCTCTCCTCAAAGTCACTTTCTTGAGAAAAACGTCAGTAGCCTCAAGTGTAATTCCGTCCTTCTGCATATACGTAAAAACACCATGACAGCAGACTTGGATTTTGACATGATGACATATGACAAGTTTGACGAAATGACAAATGACAACTTGGCCACATACAATACAAGAAAATTCGGCCCCTGATGGTCGTATATCTGTGTGTTACGAGGCAGATATTCGACCATCACCAACCATTAGATATGCTACTCTTAACCACACAACCAAAACTAGAAAAGCCTTGTAAGAGTAAATATATGACTTGTAAACCTGACTTTTCAATCGACTTGAGAATGGTCCAGGACGGACCGAAACTTCGTCGTCCCTTCACCTTCTAGTGTGTGGTCTGGTCAACAAACCTGACTTCCTCTGAATGTCAGTTTCTGGTAGCCTACCCCATTCTGGTAGCCTACCTTGCGGTTGCCCTGCGATGGTTCCTCGCGGCCCGGTCTCTGACCAGGCCTGGGTGGTGGTCCTGTCAACCAGACTGTTGGCCGCGGCTGCTCGCAGCCTGTCGTATGAATCACAGCCTGGTAGCTTAACCAAGCTGTGATTCAATTTGCAAGTGAATTGCAAAGCCTAAATTCCTTGTCAAATAAAGATATGACAGAGCCCAGTAGGCTCAGGAATCTGTACATCAGTTGATTGACGGTTGAGAGGCGGGACCAACGAGCCAAAGCTCAACCCCCGCAAACACAACTAGATGAGTACACACACACAAATGCATAGAGAATTATAACTAATAAATAACATTGAGACAAACACAACAGTTTAGGGAGACAGCTTTTCAACATTCTCCGTCTTAATAACTCCACAATCACCAGGACCCTCTCGACACTGCCCGAGAGAGAACTTGTTAAGCACACACACACAAAGCAAACCTCAACAATCCAACTGTGGCGCTCATACGTCGAACAACAAGCACAGTCTGAGTGATCAGCTTGCCTACAAGGAGGATGGCCAGGGGGTCACCACCTGTCTAGCCTCTACCACTGGGCCTAAGGAGCTAGAGGTCACTGCCCTGTAGTCACGAATACGTAGGAACATTAACACTATGCCTACGTATTAAGACTAAAAAGACTAACCCATCGAGCTTATGTTATATATAACTCGTGAGAGCTTGGTCCAACAGGCTGTTGCTTGCAGCGGCCCATCGACCATATGCTATATAACTTGTGAGAGCTTGGTCCAACAGGCTGTTGCTTGTAGCGGCCCATATTCTATACACAACTCATAAAAGGCTGCCAAAGTCTTATATGGCCCTTTACCCNGAAGACTTTGACTTCTATTCCGGCAAATATTTCTTATGTTTTGGTGGGAGGTGTTGAACAGCCAACAGCCGTATAAACCTCTGATGTTCACACAGCGTTTCTATGTGCGATCGCGTATTTCTCTCTCTCGGAGCGTGAAACTTACCTGGACAGTGATAGATCGCGTTCTTCGCGCTGCATATGCTACCCGCAATTCCATTGTTCGCGATATTCGCGCCAGCTTAACGGATGTTAGTATTCGGCCCTTTGAGCAGGGAATTGTGGCTACAATGATCATCCTCGTCAGCTCGGCTAGCAATTACGGGAACAACTAGTAAGCTGTTGGCAGAGAGATTTTTCACGTGTTTGAACTAACCGACATTTGGTATCACCGGAAGAGCCGAGGCTTCAGAGGCATCCGAGAAGTTTCTGGGAAGCAAATCGGTTATACGTTACCGTTACGTTTTTTGAAATTTTGAATTTCAAAAACCGTCTACTACTTTCCCCATATCGAACTCCTCTCCTCCCCCCACTCCCAGCATGTCCACACCACTTCCTCTCCCCCAAACCCACACCCTTCTCCCACTCCCCCTCTAATCCTCCTCGCTCAACCACAACCGAACCCCCAACCCCCCATTGGGGGGGAATGGGGGTTGGGGTTTCGGTTTCGTTGGACCTCAACGTCCAACGTTGCCACACCTTGACCAGCTAACCCCCAATCCCCCCCTAGCACCCCCCACCCCCACACACTCCCTCCTTCAATTCCACACGTCAACAACCCCACACACCCCACTTTCCCCCCCCCCCCCCCCACACCCCCAACCCCCACGGGGCTCAGTTCACAAGACACTTCTTCCAGCAACACAGAATTCTGAATTCAGAATTCAGAGCAGTCAGAATTATCAACAGAAACACACACATGATCACTACAAGGTGCGCCTCTGGACCCCCTCTCCTCCATGGAGGCTGCGTTATACCCTGGGTGTGATATATATATTGCCAATTATTATCTTGCCCCTTATAGGCATATACTAATATATTAGGCTTTGGGTCGAGAACGTAATTGCCTCCAACAGCAATTGAATAACATTGAGTGGCCTCCTGTTTGCCTGCATCCTATGCAGTCTCCTGCAATAAGAAACATTCTCCCTGGCCCCAAGGGTCACCCCTGGGGCCAGGGGGGGGGGATATGCTGAGCAACAGAAGGTAAGCGACCAGGGACCGCCAGCCTGTCAGCTGTTCATGCTATACCCAAGCTGTCAGCAGAGACCATAATTTATTTAAATCAATCTCTGTCTAATTGCTCTAACCTTTCGCTACTGGTTTAAATCACCTCCGCTGGTTAATAGGTGGGTGGAGGTGGGGGTGGGGGGAGCGTAGTGGTCCACAAGCACTACAGGAAGACACAAATCCGCCAGGTTGCTCAACCCATTCAACCTTGACATCACTCTCGTGTGTGTGTGTGTGTGTGTGTGTGTGTGGTGTGTGTACTCCCTAGTTGTGCTTGCAGGGGGTTACCCCCCCCCCTCCCACACCGTCCTAAGCATTTCCACCTTCTGCAAGACTGTCAGCACGCTGCATGGTTTAACCCTTCAGCAGTCACGACCAAGCCACCGTAGGGCGGCCACACCTGACACCCTCCAGGGCCGCTTACGGCACTAACTGCCCACCACAAGCCTGAGCGCTAAACATTAGAGCCGCACTAACACCCCCGAACCACTTGAAAATGCGTCCGAGAGGACGTAATTACGAGCATTTGAACTCATCCGCGCAGATAATTAACGTAAATGGCCAGTTTTTTTACACGGCTTTTGGCCCTTTAACAATGTATGGCACTCAGAGGCCCTGGCACTCCCTCTCTCGTCACCGCCTGTAGAGGTGGTGTGATGTCTGTATATGTGTATACATACATATACATACACGTATGTGTGTGTGTGTGTGTGTGTGGGGTACCTCTTAGTCTAACCCTCACACGGCAGTAGCACTTCCGGTTGCAATTCTTTTGGCCATGTCGTGGCGCAGTCGACTAAGGCGCGCGTCTGGGATCATCCCGGACGTACGTTCGAACCCTCAAAACGGCCCTTGTGTATTTGTTTACCTCGGAGAATCCTCCCCCATCACCCCCAGAGTGCCACAGCCATCCATCACCAGTCACCCCAACAAGATCGTACCTGCATGGCTTCCACCTAATCACCAATCCAAGGGGTGATTTAAACGACCCCCCACCGTCGCCCCATTACGGCCAATCCCCCCTCCCCTCCCCCCCTCCTCATCAATTATAAGCCCAGCGCTCTCAGTGCCGCGATTGGACGTGCCAACGCCCGGATTAGTCAACGGTGAACCAGATTGTGTGTCATGAAGGTGTTGTTATGGCTCTTAGCTAATCAGTGATCAGCTAGTCACTGATTAGCTAATCAGTGATTAGCTAGTCACTGATTAGCTAATCAGTGATTAGCTAGTCACTGATTAGCTAATCAGGAGCTAATCAGTAACTAGCTCCTGATTAGCTAGTCACCAGGCCAGCTTGGTGATGCTTGCCCTCCATTACACTACCGATTTTTAACGGATTCGCCGAAACTGTAAAATCAAATGCGACGGCTAGGTTGCATTGCAATCAGCTCAACATGTCCTGGGCCCAGATTCACGAAGCAGTTACGCAAGCACTTACGAACCTGGGGCCAGATTCACGAAGCAGTTACGCAAGCACTTACGAACCTGGGACCAGATTCACGAAGCAGTTACGCAAGTACTTACGAACCTGGGGCCAGATTCACGAAGCAGTTACGCAAGTACTTACGAACCTGGGGCCAGATTCACGAAGCAGTTACGCAAGTACTTACGAACCTGGGGCCAGATTCACGAAGCAGTTACGCAAGCACTTACGAACCTGGGGCCAGATTCACGAAGCAGTTACGCAAGTACTGACGAACCTGGGGCCAGATTCACGAAGCAGTTACACAAGTACCTACGAACGCGTACATCTTTCCTCAATCTTTGACGGCTTTGGTTACATTTATTAAACAGTTTACAAGCATTAAAAAACTTGCCAATCAACTGTTGTTATTGTTATAAACAGCCTCCTGGTGCTTCGGAGCTCATTAACTGTTTAATAATTGTAAACAAAGCCGCCAAAGAGTGAGAGCAGATGCACAGGTTCGTAAGTGCTTGCGTAACTGCTTCGTGAATCTGGCTCCTGAACTATATCCCTAATCACTCGACGCTACAACCCCGATACTTGTTACCAGGGGTCAGGGGTAGTTAACCCCTGGAATGCTCTATTGGCAGTGATGTGGGTAGAGGCAGACGCCATATATAGTTTCAAATGTAGATAGATTAAGAGCCTGCAAGAGTCTCAGGAACGTGGAGACTAGTTGAATGACGGTTGAGAGGCGGGACCAAAGAGCCAGAGCTCAACCAAGTGAGTACTTGACCTCCAAGACCCCCACCACCCCACTCCCCACACTATTTTACATCTCGCCATGGTACAAAAAAAATCCACCCATACTCCTACATCATACATCATCCCCCCCCCTCACCTACGACCCCACAACCCCCCTCCCCCCGCAGTGGGGGGAACAGCCCCCCTGACCAGGTATGTAGAGGATGCCCCTTATTACCCCACACCTGAAATGGTCATTAGGTTTCTTGCTGCCGGGCTTAAAGACGTGATTTAGCAAGACGCTGGTTGGTGAGGTGGGGGGGTAAGGGGGGGCTGCTGTAACGGGGGGGAGGGGGGGGAGAGGGGGTGGGGGGTGACTGCTGTAATGGGGCGTGTAGCCCCCTGTACCGGGGGTTGGGGAAGGGGTGCAAAGGTGTGTGAGTAGGTAGAGACGTGGGTGTGGGGCGAGACTTGTGAAAGGTGTTGGGGGTTGTGTGGGGTTGTGAGGGGGGAAGGGGGTGTGAGGGGGGGTGTGGGAGAGGACCACAGACAAGGGGGTAGGGGAAGGGAGGCTGGCCTAACCAAAGGGAGAGAGAGGCCTGCCACCCTGAGCTCAACACTACAGCCAACCTCCCCTTCTCCTTTGTTCATGCTAAATACTGATGACTAAGACCAACCTCCCACCTCTTCCCCCCTCCCCCTCCCTCCCCCCTCCCTCCCCCCTACACAGAGTAAGATTGTGTGAGTACTCACCTAGTTGTGCTTGCGGGGGTTGAGCTCCGGCTCTTTGGTCCCGCCTCTCAACCGTCAATCAACAGGTGTTCAGGTTCCTGAGCCTACTGGGCTCTATGATATCTACACTTGAAACTGTGTATGGAGTCAGCCTCCACCACATCACTGGTGGAGTGTGTGTGTGTGTGTGTGTGTGTGTGTGTGTGTGTGTGTGTGTGTGGTGTGTGTGTGTGTGTGTGTGTGTGTGTGTGTGTGTGTGTGTGTGTGTGTGTGTGTGTGCGTGTGTGCGTGCGTGCGTGCGTGCGTGCGTCCGCTAGGAGGGTTGGGGGGAGGGTAGAACTCCCTGAACCCCACGCACGTACAGCCCAACTGTTGGTGCCCCTGTCTCCTAACTGTTTAGACTCAAGGCGCTAATCACCTCTCCCAACATGCCGTATTCATTATCATTTCTCGTGAAGTTGAGGATGGAATTGTCTTCAACTACGTCTTCCTTCACTGCCTTCCACTCACCGACCATCCCTACTGGGCACCAGACCTTCCTTACGTTATCACGACTGACCTAATGACTAGTAATTATGCCATCACGACTGACCTAATGACTAATAATTATATAATTACTCCAGGTGTGCTCCAGACTCCGCTGCTTGTCCACCTTGATGTGGTGGAGGCTGACTCCATACACAGTTTCAAGTGTAGATATGATAGAGCCCAATAGGCTCAGGAATCTGTACACCTGTTGATTGACAGTTGAGAGGCGGGACCAAAGAGCTAAAGCTCAACCCCCGCAAGCACAACTAGGTGAGTACTAGGTGAGTACCTTCCTTGTTTTACCCATTTTCAATTCAAATAGAATTCCTTTGTTTATTCCCCGCAGGATCTTGTATGTAATGATCATATCTCCTCTGTTTTTTTGTCTCTCCTTTAAGGGTTGTGACGGAAAGTTCCCTCAACCTGTCATCATAGCTGAGGCCTAACTTACCTTGCGGTTACTTGGCGTTCATTACGGGGATCAACGTCCCCGCGGCCCGGTTCTGACTAGGCCTCCTGGTTTCTGAATTGAGGCCTCTAGCTGCAAATTTCTGAGCCTTCTCAAGTTTCTGTTGAGAACCCACACCTTCACAAGGTGTGGGTTCCATGCAGGTGCTGCATACTCAAGTGATGGTCTCACGTAGATAAGTGTGAATGAACTAAGCCTCCCTGTTTAGATTGTTAAATGATGTTCTTATGTTTGCTAAGCTTCCCGTATGCTGCTGATGTTATTCTGTCCATGTGAGCTCTTGGTGTAGGGAGTGTCCACGCCCAGGTATTTTTCTCTTATCATTTAATTCTTGTAACTGCCTTCCCCTTTATGGTGTAGTTAAATACTCCTGTCACCCTTTACTCATTTTCATTACTTTACACTTATTTAGGTTGAATACTAGCAGCCATGTATTTGCTCACTCCTTGAGTATGTTACAAGTCTCCATGCTGTACCATAAAGAGCTCTACAGTTCTTACTCTCCTCGTTATATATATATATATATATATATATATATATATATATATATATATATATATATATATATATATATATATTAACTTGCCATTGTTTGTAAATATCGCCATGTTCGAGCCCACTTACTCTGGGAGGTCATTGGCATAAATTAAAAGTATTATAAAAAGTTGTATGTATTATATATACACGGAAGATACTTGAAGGCCAGGTCCTAAGTTTGCACAGTAGAATAACAACATACTGGAACGAAAGATTCGGAAGGAAATGCAGAAAAGAAGCAGTGAAGAGTAGAGGTGCCATAGGCACAATCAGAGAACACTGTCTGAACATCAGAGATCCACAGCTGTTCAACACCCTCCCAGCAAGCATTAGAAATATTGCTGGAACAAAGATGGATGTGTTGTAATACAAATTTAATCCTTCAAAAAAATCAATAGTTCCTTCTTTTGTGTTAATGGTTTCTTATTAACAGGACGTCTATTGGACTTATCGAAGTTCTCTCCAGAGAACCTATTACTGTCACCCCAGGTACCTATTTACCGCTAGGTGAACAAGAGGCATCAGGTGTAACGATGATAAGACGACCAGGTGTGCAAGGAAACGTGCCCAACTCTTGTCTGTCCCGCTGTAGGAATCGAACCCGCGATAAACGAGGTTCCCGCCAACACCGAGAGGCGAGCCAGCGCCCCACCAACACATCCTCATAAAAGCCAGCGACACATTAGGCAATGTCACGGAGTAGAAGGTTAAGAATCTCCTCAAGAGGATAATTATAGTGTGTTAATCTTGTCAACAATACAATCACCCGGCACGCTTATCCGCAGTGACTTGTTTGTTGGGGAGGGAGAGGGAGAGGGGAGATGGGGAGGGAGATGGGGAGGGGGGAGAGAGGTCGGGGCTGGAGATAACACCAGACGCACTTACACCTGCCAAATACAATTCGATTAATGAGAACTGCTGTGTGGGGTACAATCCCCCTCAGACAAGCCCCTTCCAAGTTATATCGTCCTTGGCTTTCAAGACTATTTATGCTCTTCTAGTCTTGAAAACCCAAGTAAACAGATCAATCTCTAAATCTACGCAGACGACGAGTCCCAATTCAAGTTCAAGTTCAAGTAAGTTTATTGAGACAAGAAAAAAATACATCTCAAAGGGATAGAGTAGCTTAGGCTACTTCTACCCCCCCCCCCCACGAGTCCCAATAACATGCAGGCGACGAGTCACAATAACGTGGCTGAAATATGTTGACCAGACCACACACTAGAAGGTGAAGGGACGACGACTTTTCGGTCCGTCCTGGACCATTCTCAAGTCGAGAATGATCCAGGACGGACCGAAACGTCGTCGTCCCTACACCTTTTAGTGTGTGGTCTGGTCAACATCCCAATAACATGGCTGAAATGATGACCAGACCACACACTAAACGGTGAAGGGACGACGACGTTTCGGTCCGTCTTGGACCAATATATTATAGTGACTCATAAGACTTGATAACGGTCCACGATGGACCGAAACATCGTCGTTTGTTCCATCTTCTGAAGTAAGTTCACTGAGGTAGAATACACACAAAGGAATGAGGTAGCTCAAGCTATTCTCACCCCGTTCAGTACAACGTGCTCACACACACACATCACAAACAATAAACATATTACCAAACATTCTGAGAGATAAACATATACATTTCTTCCTTTTCCATCTTCCAATGCGTGGTTTGGCCATCAGCATTAAACCTTTTTCCTAGAAGACCTTACCGCAGCTCTGTCAAACATCAACACCGCCTCCAGGCCTCGGGAGGAGGTCAGACAAGCTCCTCCAGAAGTCCTTACGAGCAGGCCCGGACGACCTGCCTCTCCAGAAGTATTAACTAAACACTAAGTGCTTCAGCGGCCAGAAAACGTAAGGCGATAACGGCATTGCGCCTCCGGCCAGAGTCCAACCACCAATCACGTAACGCAAAACAAGGCGGCCACAGGGTTAGCGGGCTGGTAGCCTAGCCTCCAAGCCCAGCTACCAATTTCAACCAGATGAGAATGGGAGCGGGGAGGATAGGGGAGTGGGGTGGACTTAAACCTTCGACTTATAATAGTCCAGCGGACCATTGAGATCGCCGGGAGCGGCAGCAGCAGCTGCGAGCAGCAAGGAGGCAGTAAAAACAATACCAAACCGCCGCAGCACCACCACAAAACAGCAGCAGCAGCAGCACTAGACTAGCAGCAACCCGCACCAATAACCTCATATGTCATACTGCCGTCTGGCTCTCCACAGCGCATTCCTCCAAGGTGAGAAGGTCTACTTGCTCTCGCTCTAACATAAACTCTACACATGACTCTATACATCTGTGGGTAATGTTTACAAGACATTCCTCAAGAGGCGAGAAAGAGGGCCGATGAGCTCTGCAATAATATAAACACTAAAGCCAGTAAGGAATTTGTTTTAAACCTCTATGGCCGTCGGAACAGACCACAAGAGGCAAGGACCAATTACACAAGAGGCTGCTGGGTGTGGCCCAGTACACAGCCAATGTGGACCTCATGGCCCGCCATCTCCACTGCTGCTGCTGCTGCTGCTGCTGTTCTTAATGCTGCTGCTGCTGCTGGGATACGAGGACAGTGTGGGGCCAACCACATGAACCGTCGGGGGATCGAACGCCGACCCTGCAACAAGCAAAGCTGGGATGTAGCTCATATGCGGGCCTGCAGGACGCTCCAAGCAAGTCTTTCGGATCAAATTTTCACACGCTAATCGAGGCTTCAGACCGCGCTTGAGGGAGTGGAAGAACTCTCAGAACCTACTCCAGATATACCCGAGGACAGGGACCATCAGGGATCGAACGCGGACCCCGCAATAAGCGAGGCTGTCGCTGTACCGACCAGTCCAAGAGGAAGGACTTTGAAGACGAGGTTGAAACTGAAAGTCGTTTCGTGATTCACTGTGGTCGTCCAGAGCAACCACTAGCAACAGGGGTCAGGGGAGGGGGGTAAGGTCGAGGAGGGGGGAGGGGGGTCGTTGAAGTCGTTGAAGGGGGTCAAAAAAGGGGGAGGAAGTTGGTGCAAGTGATGGTTAATGGCCTGCGTTAAGGCATTGAAGTAGTTTGTGTACAGAGATTGTCGTGTTCCGTGTGTCTGTGTGAGAGAGTGAGAGAGTGAGAGAGTGAGAGTGTGAGAGTGAGAGAGAGAGAGAGAGAGAGAGAGAGAGAGAGAGAGAGAGAGAGAGAGACACACACACACACACACACAAGAAGGAAGTCACCCATTAAGAGCACTGAATAATGGATACAGCATCATAAGGTTAAAGGTATGACACCCACACCTAACCTTTACGTGTTCCAGACACACAGTACCACCTACTGTCCATCCAGCGGCTCTACCGTCCACCCCAGGGGGCTCTACCGTCCACCCCAGGGGGCTCTACCGTCCACCCCAGGGGCTCTTGAGACAAGGAAGGATGAAGGAGCCGATGAATACCGGCTCTAGGGTGAAGAACACCATCGACAGGGTGAAGAGCAGCAGCAGGGTGAAGACCAACAGGAGCAGCAGGAGGAGGGCGAGTCGGGGCCACTTCAAGTCATCAACTAGTGGCCACATCCGCCCTGCACGTGTTGTCTGGCCCGGGGTCAAGGCTATAGTCCCTCCTCCCTCCCTCGTCCCTTCCAGCACCCCTTCCTCCCTCCCACATCCCCTCCAGCACCCCCTCCTCCCTCCCACATCCCCTCCAGCACTCCCTCCCACATTCCCGTTCAGCTGGGGATGTTTTCATAACGTTTTGCTGCTCGTCTGAGCGCCCCAACGCCTGTAATTTCCTCACGTTCGTTTTCTTTAAGTTATGTGGTACTGGAGGATATCAAGAGATGCGACCGGTCTAGATTGCAAGTGTGGCTGTGGGTTCGTCTTAGCCTGGATTGTACCTGGACGGGGTTCTGAGTGTGCTGCTTCTCCCCAAGCCCGGCTCGGGGCCAGGCTTGACTTGTGAGAGCTTGGACCTACGCTGGGGAGGGGGGGGGGGCAGGTGGGACAGGAGGGGCAGGTTGAAATGGGTGGGTAATGGGGAACTTACCTGTGAAACTCCTGGATATTCCTCAAGGTAAAGTCCAGGTACTCCTCTCTCCAGTTCGTCACCCCAAGTAGCTGTCAGTGGTGAGTCGTTCTGTTGTCTGTGGAGCTGCACAGTGCGGGAGGGTAGAGCTATGGTAATTCTGACAAGATGTCAGAATTAAGAGTATATCTCTGAATTCCATTCATCTGGGCTCTAGGAGATTCGAACCGTCGCCCCCACGTGTGTGAGGTCCAAGCTCTATCGACGTTAGTCTCATAGAGTCCGTAGGTGAATGGAAATGTTGATTTACACGGAAGTGTGTGGAGGACAATTTGTATATCTCTGTAGTTCTGATATCTTGTGTTTCAGGCCGGCGTGTGTGTAAGACTTTGTTGAAAGCTTTCGATAAATCTTGTGTCCACCTTGTATAGCTTCCGGGGATCAACGGCCCCGCGGCCCGATTTCCGACCAGGCCTCCCGACCGGGGGACTTAAATTGTACTTGTTTTCGGCTTGTCACGGATCATATGAGTTACGATAGCAGGTGGGCAACGTCAAGACCCCGCCCACCACAACTCCCAAACACCCCCACACCCCCCCAACAGAAATGGGGGGTGAGGGAAGGACCCCCACAACCTGGAAATGAACGCTGAATGAGGGCTTAGCGAGGAGCCGCTGGGGCGATATCCTTCACTTAACCAAAGAATCGTTTTGCGGTGCCAACGAACCAGTGTTGACCCACCCCCCCTCTCCGCCCTTGACTTACGAGCCCCATGTGTCAAGTTACGAGTCACGCCCACTGTGATTCCTCTCTTAAGACCTAATGGCCTGCGCTCCTTGACGTGTTGTTATCGTCCGCCCTGGCTGCTATTACGTGTTCACCTGTGCTTTAATAACAGGGGTGAACGCTAGAGGGGTGAACAATTGAACGCCCTCACGTTCAATGAGTGAAGTTCGGAGTGACCTCAACTCCGGTTGCGGGAACTCCGGTATTTTAACGGTGAAACCGGCGCTGAGGACCGGTTAATGTGCGTTTATCATAACTTATACTGAGGGGAATACGAAGCGGCGTGGTTTAACTACCCACGGGGCAGTCTCCAGTAAGTTAACGAGGCAATTTGCGTGCGTGTGTGCGCGCACGGGGAGGGGGGAGGGGGGATATATGTGTGTGTGTGTGTGTGTGTGTGTGTGTGTGTGTGTGTGTGTGTGTGTGTGTGTGTGTGTGTGTGTGTGTGTGTGTGTGAGTGTGTGTGAGAGAGAGATCTTGCACGTGGAATATACACGCGTACGTATAAGGAACACACGTGTGTATGGATACACTCAGGTACGTGCACCACCCAGTACGTACACCACTCAGGTACGTGCACCACCCAGTACGTACACCACTCAGGTACGTGCGCCACCCAGTACGTACACCACTCATGTACGTGCACCACCCAGTACGTACACCACTCAGGTGCGTGCACCACCCAGTACGTACACCACTCAAGTACGTGCACCACACACTCGAGCCAGAGATCAACTAACGTACATTAAACACAACTACATGTGTACTTAAGTAGACAGAAACCGAGACAGATTGGCAGACACAACAGACAGGCGCAGACAGACATGCAGGACACGTCTTGAAGGTCGAGGTTAAGCTACCAAGAAGATTTCACAACCCCGACACGGCCGACCCCGCACGTGGTGGCCACGCACCTCCACACCTCCCCCAACACCCCCTCCCTAAACCCCCACCCAGTGTTGACGGGGGTAGCCGCCCCTCCCTCCCTCCCTCCCCCTCTACCAACCACCATCACCGCCAAACACACCGTACCAATACTACGGAACCGTATCACCGTACCTCCGTACCACGAAGTATTGACTCCAGAAGGATTCGAACCCCACCAACCCACCAAGTCTATCGTGGCCTATGCGGAAAGACTCCTGCTTGATACCTGCTTGATGGGGCTTTGGGAGTTCTTCTACTCCCCAAGCCCGGCCCGAAGCCAGGCTCGACTTGTGAGAGTTTGGTCCACCAGACTGTTGCTTGGAGCGGCCCGCAGGCCCACATACCCACCACAGCCCGGCTGGTCCGGAACTTCTCTTAGAAAACAGTCCAGTTTTCTCTTGAAGATGTCCACGGTTGTTCCGGCAATATTTCCGGAAGACTTTGAAAGAGAACTTGACAACATGCACTCAACCCCTGGTCCTGACTCGTGGAATTCAACATTCATAAAGAAATGCAAAGCACCAGTAGCGCGAGCACTCAGTGTAATACAGACAGCCTGGATACAGGGGAAATACAGTACCAACAGCACTTAAATCAACAGATACAGCTCCGCTGCACACGGGGGATAGTAAAGCTTTGGCAAAAAATTATAGGCCAGTTGCACTAACATCACACATAATAAAAGTTCTTGAAAGAGTGATTAGGAAACAAATTTCTAGCTTTATGGAAAATAATGAGCTACACAACCCAGGGCAAGATGGATTTAGAGCGGGAAGATCCTGTCTGTCACAGTTACTCAACCACTATGACAAAATCACAGAAGCTCTAGAAGAAAAGCAAAATGCGTTGTATATCCAGACTTTGCAAAGGCATTCGACAACTGTGACCATGGAGTGATAGCACATAAAATGAGATCAATAGGAATAACAGGTAAGTGAGGGCGTTGGATTTTCAACTTTCTGTTAAACAGAATGTAGAGAGTGACGGTCAAACAGGTAAGATCAAGCCCAAATGCAGTGAAAAGCTCTGTACCTCAGGGTACAGTCCTTGCACCGCTGCTCTGTACCCCAGGGCACAGTCCTTGCACCGCTGCTCTGTACCCCAGGGTACAGTCCTTGCACCGCTGCTCTGTACCCCAGGGCACAGTCCTTGCACCGCTGCTCTGTACCCCAGGGCACAGTCCTTGCACCGCTGCTCTGTACCCCAGGGTACAGTCCTTGCACCGCTGCTCTGTACCCCAGGGTACAGTCCTTGCACCGCTGCTCTGTACCTCAGGGCACAGTGCTTGCACTGCTGCTCTGTACCCCAGGGCACAGTCCTTGCACCACTGCTCTGTACCCCAGGGTACAGTCCTTGCACCGCTGCTCTGTACCCCAGGGCACAGTCCTTGCACCGCTGCTCTGTACCCCGGGGCACAGTCCTTGCACCACTGCTCTGTACCTCAGGGCACAGTCCTTGCACCGCTGCTCTGTACCCCAGGGCACAGTCCTTGCACCGCTGCCATTTCTAATTCTAATATCAGATATAGACAAAAGTGTACCTGCTCCCTCGAACACATTTCATCCACACTATGCCCACTACAATCTAGAAATTCTCCTTGATCGACTAGGCGAATTAAACGCGTTCTGACACAGTTAAAGACACGCACACTAGCAGACAGGTAGGGAGGCAGGTAGGGAGGCAGGTAGGGAGGCAGGTAGGGAGGCAGGTAGGGAGGCAGGCAGAAAGGTTCAAGCCTCAGACCAGGAATAAAGAAGGTTCGGGGTCTCTCCCTTGAGACATAGCGACTACTTCCGGCCATCAGCGCAAAGC
>WNGS01003533.1:0-36038 GCA_020271785.1 Procambarus virginalis
ATGGGGTACACAGTTGTGTTATTCTACGCCCGCCAGCCTCGGACGTGTTATCTGTTGTGGCCTTTGGGCCATAAGGCTGCTGACTGTTCTGTGCTGGGCCGCTGCACCCGTGAACCTCTCAGTAGGAGGATTTTCCACCGCTTCCAACAGGAAAGCTGGTGGAAAAATCAGGAAGCATTCCTGATATGGCATTAGATGCTTGGAAAGACAAACAAAACGTGATAGTAAATTTACCACAGAATTTCGCAAAAGTCTTTTGATCAAATGTGACCATGGGTTATTGCACTAAAATGCGTTAAAATGGAATTACCGGAAAAACAGGCACATGGATCTACAATTTCCTGACTCAAAGAACCCATGTGTAATAGTCAGCAAAATAAAACCCAGCCCATGAACCGTTAAGAGCTCAGTGCCCCGGGGTACTGTGCTTTGCTCCCATACTTTTTCTCATCCTCATTTCGAACATAGACAAGAACACAAACCTATAGCACTGTATCATATTTGCAGATGCACCAGGATCTTATGAGAGTAGGCTACATACGAGGACACGGCAAACTTCCAAACAGATGTAGATCAGGTCTTTCTATGGGCTCAGAAAAAAACTGTAGTTTAAACGAAGATAAGTTCAGCTCAGCGCTATGGAAAAAATGAAAATATAAAAACGAAACCCGTACAAAATACTCAGGCAAATATAACATAGCACGAAAAGGCAATGTAATGGCATTTGGCGTGTACTCATGCGGAAGATACACTACCTTTAAAGAACACAATAAACGTGGCCGTCACAACTGCACGAAGAATGACGGTTGGATAACAAGAACTTTTCAACCTAGAGAGCTATACCGATGATGATACTTTTCAAAACGCTGGTGCTCTCTAGAGTGGAGTACTGCTGCACAATGACAGCCCTCTTTCAAAGCTGGAGAAATTGCTGACCGGACTGACCTGGAGAGCGTGCAGAGGTCCTTTACTGCTAGAATCCACTCGGTAAAACATCTAAACTATGGGACCGACTAAAGAGCTAAATCTGTACCCCTTGAGCGCAGGCGGGAGAGATACATAATAATTTACACATGGAAAATATTAGAGGGGCTGGTCCCAAACCTGCACACAGAAATAACATCACATGCGACCAGAAGACATGGCAGGATGTGCAGAATACCCCCGTTGAAAAAACAGAGGTGCAACTGGTACTCTGAGAGAGAACTCCATCAACATCAGGGCCCAAGATGTTTCAACCGCTCCCGCTACACATAAAGGGCATAACTGGCAAACCCCTCACAGTGTTCAAGAGAGAACTGGATAAGCCCTCCAAAGGATACCTGATCAACCAGGCTGTGATCGTACGTCAGGCTGCGAGCAGCCGCGTCCAACAGCCTGGTTGATCAGTCCAGCAACCAGGAGGCCTGGTCGATGACCGGGCCGCGGGGACGCTAAGCCCAGAAGCACCTCAAGGTATACTCAAGGTAAGGTGGATTTCTGTGGCTATGGACGAACGCTCCGGCCGCGGATATGCCCCCTGTGTCGCCTGATGGCCCCCTGTGGTGTGGCTTCTCCTCCGGAGGTTTGTGTCATCGCCTAGTGATCGACCTGCTCCGCCTAGTGTCTCTGGGATTTTTCAGCCTACATTATGCTCGAATCCCCGTCTTCCTCTGCTGCATCTGACCCTGTCCCTGCACCCTCGACGTCTGTTCCGGCTGTGCTGGGTGATGGGGGGGTTCCGGCGCTTCTTCCTGTGTCTGGCCTGGTGCCCCATGTGGTTGAGGATGTTGCAGTACTGCGGCGTGCGCGGTTCGCCCGGCTTGTGTTGAGCATGTGTCTGAGTCGGCCTCTGGGTCTGATGATGTGTGGCCCGTGCCTAAGCGTTCCCGGCGTTCGTCTTCAGCCTGGGCAGACGTTGGCGACTTCGACGCTTGTGGATCTGCCGGCAACGGAGGGGTGGCTCCGGGCGTTGCGTACTACGGTGACGGCGGAGGTGCATTTGGCTGAGGATGCCAGTGCCAGTGTTTCGGCCTCCACTGCGGATATGGTGTCTGTGGTTCCTGCTTCGGGTGCGTCGCCTGCGTCGGATGGCTCCGGTTCTTCATGGGGGGTGGTTCCCCCTGCTGAGATCCGTGGTGAGCGGCTGGCCTGGTGATTGTGTTGAAAAAGTCTGCTCGCTCTGGGGGTTCTGTAACCCTGCTCGGTCCCCGTTTCATCGGCTGCGGCTTCGATGCCTCTTCCATCTCCGGCCGCTCTTCAGTGTCTCCTGCGGTCTCGGTGGAGTTACCATCTCGTCGATTGTCCCTGATCCTGTGCGTACGGCGACACGGTCGTCTGGCAGCCCTCGTACGCTTCATCGGTTTCGTCTGCTTCCTCGAAGGACGTGGGTTGCGCTCCCCGGCCTCGTTATGGACTTGTGTCGGTTAGCTTAAGGAGTGGCCATTTCCGCCTGATCTGGTGGTTCCGAGTTTATGAAGGGCCCACGGCGGCAGGGGGATCGTCCCCTACCGACAGGGAATATATGATTTGAGAGGCCTACAAGCGAAGGTATCCTTGGGCTGCGGAGTCGTGTGGTATGTCTCTGAGGAATGTGTTCCTCACTCATGATTCCTTTGTGTGTTGTGTGTTGTGGGTTGTTTCCACTAGTGTGCATGGGTGTGGGGTGTGGGTCGGGGGGTGTGTGTGAGTGGGTGCGGCGGGTTTGTTTCACGGTTCCTGCGTGCTCCGGTTGTGTGGTGGGTTTATTTGTGTGGCTTGTGTGTGTTGTGTCGGTTCCTGTGCGGTCCGGGTTTTGGTTGTGTGTGTCTGGTGTGGGTGTCCGTTCTTATGTTATGCTTTGTGGTTCTATGTTTTTATGATGCTGCTTGTGCGCTTGTTTGTGTGGTGTTGAGTGCCTTCAGGCTGTTGGCATGACCTAGTCTGGGTTATGCTTTTTGTCGAATTTTGCCGTTGAGCTTTGCCTTTTGTTTATTGTATAACTTTATTGTTTCTTGTTATTGTTATTTATTATGTGATATTTGTTTTTGTGTTGGTGCCTCTCCGTGTGGTTTTGCGGTGCTGGTCGCCTTGTTCTGTATATTTAGGTTTTGGTGTGTTATTTCTGTATTGTCTTCCACTGTGTTTAACTTAATTATTGTATTCTGTTTGTCATTATTGTGTTTTGTGAACGGCCCTTCCGGCCGGCGTTATTGTGTTTCGGGCTTTTGTTCCTTAGTTTTGCCCGTTTGTACTTTGTCATTTTGTTCTGTTTTATGATGAAACTGTTTCTTTTTATTGTACTTATAAGCATACTTTCATGTAAAAATAAAAAAAAATAAAAAAAAAAACTGAGACTGTTGCACCAACTGTGACTGTTGCACCAACTGAGACTGTTGCACCAACTGAGACTGGTGCACCAACTGTGACTGTTGCACCAACTGTGACTGTTGCACCAACTGAGACTGGTGCACCAACTGAGACTGGTGCACCAACTGTGACTGTTGCACCAACTGAGACTGTTGCACCAACAGAGACTGGAGCACCAACTGAGACTGTTGCTCCAACTGAGACTGGAGCACCAACTGAGACTGTTGCTCCAACTGTGACTGTTGCTCCATCTCAGACTGGTGCACCAACTGAGACTGGAGCACCAACTGAGACTGCTGCTCCAACTGAGACTGGAGCACCAACTGTGACTGTTGCACCAACTGTGACTGTTGCACCAACTGTGACTGTTGCACCAACTGTGACTGTTGCACCAACTGAGACTGATGCACAAACTGTGACTGTTGCACCAACTGTGACTGTTGCACCAACTGAGACTGTTGCACCAACTGTGACTGTTGCACCAACTGAGACTGTTGCACCAACTGTGACTGTTGCACCAACTGAGACTGTTGCACCAACTGAGACTGTTGCACCAACTGTGACTGTTGCACCAACTGTGACTGTTGCACCAACTGAGACTGTTGCACCAACTGTGACTGGTGCACCAACTGAGACTGTTGCACCAACTGAGACTGTTGCACCAACTGTGACTGTTGCACCAACTGTGACTGTTGCACCAACTGAGACTGTTGCACCAACTGAGACTGTTGCACCAACTGTGACTGTTGCACCAACTGTGACTGTTGCACCAACTGAGACTGTTGCACCAACTGTGAATGGTGCACCAACTGAGACTGTTGCACCAATTGTGACTGGTGCACCAACTGTGACTGTTGCACCAACTGAGACTGGTGCACCAACTGAGACTGTTGCACCAACTGTGACTGCTGCACCAACTGTGACTGGTGCACCAACTGTGACTGTTGCACCAACTGAGACTGGTGCACCAACTGAGACTGTTGCACCAACTGTGACTGTTGCACCAACTGTGACTGTTGCACCAACTGAGACTGTTGCACCAACTGTGACTGTTGCACCAACTGAGACTGATGCACCAACTGAGACTGTTGCACCAACTGTGACTGTTGCACCAACTGAGACTGTTGCACCAACTGTGACTGTTGCACCAACTGAGACTGTTGCTCCAACTGAGACTGGAGCACCAACTGTGAATGTTGCACCAACTGTGACTGGTGCACCAACTGTGACTGTTGCACCAACTGTGACTGTTGCACCAACTGTGACTGGTGCACGAACTGTGATTGTTGCACCAACTGAGACTGTTGCACCAACTGTGACTGGTGCACCAACTGTGACTGTTGCACCAACTGAGACTGTTGCACCAACTGTGACTGTTGCACCAACTGTGACTGTTGCACCAACTGTGACTGTTGCACCAACTGTGACTGTTGCACCAACTGTGACTGTTGCACCAACTGTGACTGTTGCACCAACTGTGACTGTTGCACCAACTGAGACTGTTGCACCAACTGAGACTGTTGCACCAACTGTGACTGTTGCACCAGCTATGACTGTTGCACCAACTGAGACTGTTGCACCAACTGTGACTGTTGCACCAACTGAGACTGTTACACCAACTGAGACTGGAGCACCAACTGAGACTGTTGCACCAACTGTGACTGTTGCACCAACTGTGACTGTTGCACCAACTGTGACTGTTGCACCAACTGTGACTGGTGCACCAACTGAGACTGTTGCACCAACTGTGACTGTTGCACCAACTGAGACTGTTGCACCAACTGTGACTGTTGCACCAACTGAGACTGGTGCACCAACTGAGACTGTTGCACCAACTGTGACTGTTGCACCAACTGTGACTGTTGCACCAACTGTGACTGTTGCACCAACTGTGACTGTTGCACCAACTGAGACTGTTGCACCAACTGAGACTGTTGCACCAACTGTGACTGTTGCACCAACTGAGACTGTTGCACCAACTGTGACTGTTGCACCAACTGTGACTGTTGCACCAACTGAGACTGGTGCACCAACTGAGACTGTTGCACCAACTGAGACTGTTGCACCAACTGTGACTGTTGCACCAACTGAGACTGTTGCACCAACTGAGACTGTTGCACCAACTGTGACTGTTGCACCAACTGTGACTGGTGCACCAACTGAGACTGTTGCACCAACTGAGACTGTTGCACCAACTGAGACTGTTGCACCAACTGAGACTGTTGCACCAACTGAGACTGTTGCACCAACTGAGACTGTTGCACCAACTGAGACTGTTGCACCAACTGAGACTGTTGCACCAACTGTGACTGTTGCACCAACTGTGACTGTTGCACCAACTGAGACTGTTGCACCAACTGAGACTGTTGCACCAACTGAGACTGTTGCACCAACTGAGACTGTTGCACCAACTGTGACTGTTGCACCAACTGTGACTGGTGCACCAACTGTGACTGTTGCACCAACTGTGACTGGTGCACCAACTGAGACTGGTGCACCAACTGAGACTGTTGCACCAACTGAGACTGTTGCACCAACTGTGACTGGTGCACCAACTGTGACTGTTGCACCAACTGTGACTGGTGCACCAACTGAGACTGGTGCACCAACTGAGACTGTTGCACCAACTGAGACTGGTGCACCAACTGTGACTGTTGCACCAACTGTGACTGTTGCACCAACTGTGACTGTTGCACCAACTGTGACTGTTGCACCAACTGAGACTGTTGCACCAACTGAGACTGTTGCACCAACTGAGACTGTTGCACCAACTGTGACTGTTGCACCAACTGTGACTGTTGCACCAACTGAGACTGTGCACCAACTGTGACTGTTGCACCAACTGTGACTGGTGCACCAACTGAGACTGTTGCACCAACTGTGACTGGTGCACCAACTGTGACTGTTGCACCAACTGTGACTGTTGCACCAACTGAGACTGTTGCACCAACTGAGACTGTTGCACCAACTGTGACTGGTGCACCAACTGTGACTGTTGCACCAACTGTGACTGGTGCACCAACTGAGACTGGTGCACCAACTGTGACTGTTGCACCAACTGTGACTGGTGCACCAACTGTGACTGTTGCACCAACTGTGACTGGTGCACCAACTGAGACTGGTGCACCAACTGAGACTGTTGCACCAACTGTGACTGGTGCACCAACTGAGACTGTTGCACCAACTGAGACTGTTGCACCAACTGTGACTGGTGCACCAACTGTGACTGTTGCACCAACTGAGACTGTTGCACCAACTGTGACTGTTGCACCAACTGTGACTGGTGCACCAACTGTGACTGTTGCACCAACTGTGACTGTTGCACCAACTGAGACTGTTGCACCAACTGAGACTGTTGCACCAACTGTGACTGGTGCACCAACTGTGACTGTTGCACCAACTGTGACTGGTGCACCAACTGAGACTGGTGCACCAACTGAGACTGTTGCACCAACTGAGACTGTTGCACCAACTGTGACTGGTGCACCAACTGTGACTGTTGCACCAACTGTGACTGGTGCACCAACTGAGACTGGTGCACCAACTGTGACTGTTGCACCAACTGAGACTGGTGCACCAACTGTGACTGTTGCACCAACTGTGACTGTTGCACCAACTGTGACTGTTGCACCAACTGTGACTGTTGCACCAACTGAGACTGTTGCACCAACTGAGACTGTTGCACCAACTGAGACTGTTGCACCAACTGTGACTGTTGCACCAACTGTGACTGTTGCACCAACTGAGACTGGTGCACCAACTGTGACTGTTGCACCAACTGTGACTGGTGCACCAACTGAGACTGTTGCACCAACTGTGACTGGTGCACCAACTGTGACTGTTGCACCAACTGTGACTGTTGCACCAACTGAGACTGTTGCACCAACTGTGACTGTTGCACCAACTGTGACTGGTGCACCAACTGTGACTGTTGCACCAACTGTGACTGGTGCACCAACTGAGACTGGTGCACCAACTGTGACTGTTGCACCAACTGTGACTGTTGCACCAACTGAGACTGTTGCACCAACTGTGACTGGTGCACCAACTGAGACTGTTGCACCAACTGTGACTGTTGCACCAACTGAGACTGTTGCACCAACTGAGACTGGTGCACCAACTGTGACTGTTGCACCAACTGTGACTGTTGCACCAACTGAGACTGTTGCACCAACTGAGACTGTTGCACCAACTGTGACTGGTGCACCAACTGTGACTGTTGCACCAACTGTGACTGGTGCACCAACTGAGACTGGTGCACCAACTGTGACTGTTGCACCAACTGTGACTGGTGCACCAACTGTGACTGTTGCACCAACTGTGACTGGTGCACCAACTGAGACTGGTGCACCAACTGAGACTGTTGCACCAACTGTGACTGGTGCACCAACTGAGACTGTTGCACCAACTGAGACTGTTGCACCAACTGTGACTGGTGCACCAACTGTGACTGTTGCACCAACTGAGACTGGTGCACCAACTGTGACTGTTGCACCAACTGTGACTGGTGCACCAACTGTGACTGTTGCACCAACTGTGACTGTTGCACCAACTGAGACTGTTGCACCAACTGAGACTGTTGCACCAACTGTGACTGGTGCACCAACTGTGACTGTTGCACCAACTGTGACTGGTGCACCAACTGAGACTGGTGCACCAACTGAGACTGTTGCACCAACTGAGACTGTTGCACCAACTGTGACTGGTGCACCAACTGTGACTGTTGCACCAACTGTGACTGGTGCACCAACTGAGACTGGTGCACCAACTGAGACTGTTGCACCAACTGAGACTGTTGCACCAACTGTGACTGTTGCACCAACTGTGACTGTTGCACCAACTGAGACTGGTGCACCAACTGTGACTGTTGCACCAACTGTGACTGGTGCACCAACTGAGACTGTTGCACCAACTGTGACTGGTGCACCAACTGTGACTGTTGCACCAACTGTGACTGTTGCACCAACTGAGACTGTTGCACCAACTGTGACTGGTGCACCAACTGTGACTGTTGCACCAACTGTGACTGGTGCACCAACTGAGACTGGTGCACCAACTGTGACTGTTGCACCAACTGTGACTGGTGCACCAACTGTGACTGTTGCACCAACTGTGACTGGTGCACCAACTGAGACTGGTGCACCAACTGTGACTGTTGCACCAACTGTGACTGTTGCACCAACTGAGACTGTTGCACCAACTGTGACTGGTGCACCAACTGAGACTGTTGCACCAACTGTGACTGTTGCACCAACTGAGACTGTTGCACCAACTGAGACTGGTGCACCAACTGTGACTGTTGCACCAACTGTGACTGTTGCACCAACTGAGACTGTTGCACCAACTGTGACTGTTGCACCAACTGAGACTGTTGCACCAACTGTGACTGTTGCACCAACTGAGACTGTTGCACCAACTGTGACTGGTGCACCAACTGTGACTGTTGCACCAACTGAGACTGTTGCACCAACTGTGACTGTTGCACCAACTGAGACTGTTGCACCAACTGAGACTGTTGCACCAACTGAGACTGTGCACCAACTGAGACTGTTGCACCAACTGAGACTGTTGCACCAACTGAGACTGTTGCACCAACTGTGACTGTTGCACCAACTGTGACTGGTGCACCAACTGTGACTGTTGCACCAACTGTGACTGTTGCACCAACTGTGACTGTTGCACCAACTGTGACTGGTGCACCAACTGTGACTGTTGCACCAACTGTGACTGTTGCACCAACTGTGACTGTTGCACCAACTGTGACTGTTGCACCAACTGAGACTGTTGCACCAACTGTGACTGTTGCACCAACTGTGACTGTTGCACCAACTGAGACTGTTGCACCAACTGTGACTGTTGCACCAACTGTGACTGTTGCACCAACTGTGACTGTTGCACCAACTGTGACTGTTGCACCAACTGAGACTGTTGCACCAACTGTGACTGTTGCACCAACTGTGACTGTTGCACCAACTGTGACTGTTGCACCAACTGTGACTGTGCACCAACTGTGACTGTTGCACCAACTGTGACTGTTGCACCAACTGTGACTGGTGCACCAACTGTGACTGTGCACCAACTGTGACTGTTGCACCAACTGTGACTGTTGCACCAACTGTGACTGTTGCACCAACTGTGACTGTTGCACCAACTGTGACTGTTGCACCAACTGTGACTGTTGCACCAACTGTGACTGTTGCACCAACTGTGACTGTTGCACCAACTGTGACTGTTGCACCAACTGAGACTGTTGCACCAACTGTGACTGTTGCACCAACTGAGACTGTTGCACCAACTGTGACTGTTGCACCAACTGTGACTGGTGCACCAACTGTGACTGTTGCACCAACTGTGACTGTTGCACCAACTGTGACTGTGCACCAACTGTGACTGGTGCACCAACTGAGACTGTTGCACCAACTGTGACTGTTGCACCAACTGAGACTGGTGCACCAACTGTGACTGTTGCACCAACTGTGACTGGTGCACCAACTGAGACTGTTGCACCAACTGTGACTGGTGCACCAACTGTGACTGTTGCACCAACTGTGACTGTTGCACCAACTGAGACTGTTGCACCAACTGAGACTGTTGCACCAACTGTGACTGGTGCACCAACTGTGACTGTTGCACCAACTGTGACTGGTGCACCAACTGAGACTGGTGCACCAACTGTGACTGTTGCACCAACTGTGACTGTTGCACCAACTGTGACTGGTGCACCAACTGTGACTGTTGCACCAACTGTGACTGGTGCACCAACTGAGACTGGTGCACCAACTGAGACTGTTGCACCAACTGTGACTGTTGCACCAACTGAGACTGTTGCACCAACTGAGACTGGTGCACCAACTGTGACTGTTGCACCAACTGAGACTGGTGCACCAACTGTGACTGTTGCACCAACTGTGACTGGTGCACCAACTGTGACTGTTGCACCAACTGTGACTGTTGCACCAACTGAGACTGTTGCACCAACTGAGACTGTTGCACCAACTGTGACTGGTGCACCAACTGTGACTGTTGCACCAACTGTGACTGGTGCACCAACTGAGACTGGTGCACCAACTGAGACTGTTGCACCAACTGAGACTGTTGCACCAACTGTGACTGGTGCACCAACTGTGACTGTTGCACCAACTGTGACTGGTGCACCAACTGAGACTGGTGCACCAACTGAGACTGTTGCACCAACTGTGACTGTTGCACCAACTGAGACTGTTGCACCAACTGTGACTGTTGCACCAACTGTGACTGGTGCACCAACTGTGACTGTTGCACCAACTGTGACTGGTGCACCAACTGTGACTGGTGCACCAACTGAGACTGTTGCACCAACTGTGACTGTTGCACCAACTGTGACTGTTGCACCAACTGTGACTGGTGCACCAACTGTGACTGTTGCACCAACTGTGACTGGTGCACCAACTGTGACTGTTGCACCAACTGTGACTGGTGCACCAACTGTGACTGTTGCACCAACTGTGACTGTTGCACCAACTGTGACTGTTGCACCAACTGTGACTGGTGCACCAACTGAGACTGTTGCACCAACTGTGACTGTTGCACCAACTGTGACTGGTGCACCAACTGAGACTGTTGCACCAACTGAGACTGTTGCACCAACTGTGACTGGTGCACCAACTGTGACTGTTGCACCAACTGAGACTGTTGCACCAACTGTGACTGTTGCACCAACTGTGACTGTTGCACCAACTGTGACTGTTGCACCAACTGTGACTGTTGCACCAACTGTGACTGTTGCACCAACTGTGACTGTTGCACCAACTGTGACTGTTGCACCAACTGTGACTGTTGCACCAACTGAGACTGGTGCACCAACTGTGACTGTTGCACCAACTGAGACTGGTGCACCAACTGAGACTGTTGCACCAACTGTGACTGTTGCACCAACTGTGACTGTTGCACCAACTGTGACTGTTGCACCAACTGAGACTGGTGCACCAACTGTGACTGTTGCACCAACTGTGACTGTTGCACCAACTGTGACTGTTGCACCAACTGAGACTGGTGCACCAACTGAGACTGTTGCACCAACTGTGACTGTTGCACCAACTGTGACTGTTGCACCAACTGAGACTGGTGCACCAACTGTGACTGTTGCACCAACTGTGACTGTTGCACCAACTGAGACTGGTGCACCAACTGTGACTGTTGCACCAACTGAGACTGGTGCACCAACTGTGACTGTTGCACCAACTGAGACTGGTGCACCAACTGTGACTGTTGCACCAACTGAGACTGGTGCACCAACTGAGACTGTTGCACCAACTGTGACTGTTGCACCAACTGTGACTGTTGCACCAACTGAGACTGTTGCACCAACTGAGACTGTTGCACCAACTGTGACTGTTGCACCAACTGTGACTGTTGCACCAACTGTGACTGTTGCACCAACTGTGACTGGTGCACCAACTGAGACTGTTGCACCAACTGTGACTGGTGCACCAACTGTGACTGGTGCACCAACTGAGACTGTTGCACCAACTGAGACTGTTGCACCAACTGTGACTGGTGCACCAACTGTGACTGGTGCACCAACTGAGACTGTTGCACCAACTGTGACTGGTGCACCAACTGTGACTGGTGCACCAACTGAGACTGGAGCACCAACTGAGACTGTTGCACCAACTGAGACTGTTGCACCAACTGTGACTGGTGCACCAACTGTGACTGTTGCACCAACTGTGACTGTTGCACCAACTGAGACTGGTGCACCAACTGTGACTGTTGCACCAACTGAGACTGGCGCACCAACCGTGACTGTTGCACCAACTGAGACTGGTGCACCAACTGTGGCTGTTGCACCAACTGAGACTGTTGCACCAACTGAGACTGTTGCACCAACTGTGACTGTTGCACCAACTGAGACTGTTGCACCAACTGTGACTATTGCACCAACTGTGACTGGTGCACCAACTGTGACTGTTGCACCAACTGTGACTGTTGCACCAACTGTGACTGGTGCACCAACTGCGACTGGTGCACCAACTGAGACTGTTGCACCAACTGTGACTGTTGCACCAACTGAGATTGGTGCACCAACTGTGACTGTTGCACCAACTGTGACTGGTGCACCAACTGAGACTGTTGCACCAACTGTGACTGGTGCACCAACTGTGACTGTTGCACCAACTGTGACTGTTGCACCAACTGAGACTGTTGCACCAACTGAGACTGTTGCACCAACTGTGACTGGTGCACCAACTGTGACTGTTGCACCAACTGTGACTGGTGCACCAACTGAGACTGGTGCATCAACTGTGACTGTTGCACCAACTGTGACTGGTGCACCAACTGTGACTGTTGCACCAACTGTGACTGGTGCACCAACTGAGACTGTTGCACCAACTGAGACTGTTGCACCAACTGTGACTGGTGCACCAACTGAGACTGTTGCACCAACTGAGACTGTTGCACCAACTGTGACTGGTGCACCAACTGTGACTGTTGCACCAACTGAGACTGGTGCACCAACTGTGACTGTTGCACCAACTGTGACTGGTGCACCAACTGTGACTGTTGCACCAACTGTGACTGTTGCACCAACTGAGACTGTTGCACCAACTGAGACTGTTGCACCAACTGAGACTGTTGCACCAACTGTGACTGGTGCACCAACTGTGACTGTTGCACCAACTGAGACTGTTGCACCAACTGTGACTGTTGCACCAACTGTGACTGTTGCACCAGCTGTGACTGTTGCACCAACTGTGACTGTTGCACCAACTGTGACTGTTGCACCAACTGTGACTGTTGCACCAACTGTGACTGTTGCACCAACTGTGACTGTTGCATCAACTGAGACTGGTGCACCAACTGTGACTGTTGCACCAACTGAGACTGGTGCACCAACTGAGACTGTTGCACCAACTGTGACTGGTGCACCAACTGTGACTGTTGCACCAACTGTGACTGTTGCACCAACTGAGACTGGTGCACCAACTGTGACTGTTGCACCAACTGAGACTGGTGCACCAACTGTGACTGTTGCACCAACTGTGACTGTTGCACCAACTGAGACTGGTGCACCAACTGTGACTGTTGCACCAACTGTGACTGTTGCACCAACTGTGACTGTTGCACCAACTGAGACTGGTGCACCAACTGAGACTGTTGCACCAACTGTGACTGTTGCACCAACTGTGACTGTTGCACCAACTGAGACTGGTGCACCAACTGTGACTGTTGCACCAACTGTGACTGTTGCACCAACTGAGACTGGTGCACCAACTGTGACTGTTGCACCAACTGAGACTGGTGCACCAACCGTGACTGTTGCACCAACTGAGACTGGTGCATGTTGCGGTGGTGGATTTGGTGGTGTTACCGCTGACGGACCACCCAACCCACAACTCGACAAATGCTCATATTTCACTAGGAGATCACACTAGGCACTTCTGGCTCTTGGAGAGGGGCTCAACGTCACACGTTTAGGGGATGCGGCTCCAACACGCAGCCTTGTTGTCACGTGCACACACCCACTCGAGCCGCTGTGACTCCCCACTCTCTCCCTATGGAATATGACCTCCTCAATCCCCTTTATCTTCCTAGACTTCGGTCTTACCCTGTCCACAGCAGTGGTTCCTGTTTCTTGCTCTCTCTCTCCTTCTTTACTATTTCCTGGGAAGCCTCACTGGGACAAGTGCAAACACCAGCAAATTTGAATACATTTACTGGACGAAGTACATAACAATACACGCATACATATAATAATAATGATGAATCCTATACTCTGTACTATTATAATCAGGTTGCACTCCAACACCATCAGAACTCTATCCTCTGCTTGCTAAGTGGTATCCTATCTCTTGGTATTATCAACCTCCTCAAGTAGATTTAAGTCTTACAATATAATGTCACACTACCATCAAGAGAATGTATACATATATATATACCTATAAACACATATAAGGCAAATCAGCATTTGAAAGCAATAACATACATATGTATATATCAGTATAAATGATCCGTGCCACACAACGAATCAATTGACCATTCTATCAGTCTTAGAATACATATATATCTGTAGGTACTCCTGCCTACGTCTGTAACTCTAAACTTCAATATACACCTCTTGGCACATAAATAGCAAACGATCACTCACCTCTCACTGCGTCGTTCACGCTAATGACAAACACTCTCACCTCCATACAAGTGATCAGTTAGAACTATTTCACTACCCTGACAACTTCAGGTTCCTCAGGGCTTAAACACCAGGATCCTCTGCAGCTCCTCCAGGCTGCTACCATGAAGATTCCTTGAACAACTATGGTGCCTCCCTACTCCTACTAGGGTCATCCACAGCTCTCCTGGCTGCTGCACCATAAATTTCCTCGAATAACTGTGGCACTTCACCACCTCTGCAGAAGCACGTGACACTCCTCCTCACTGCTTCTTCATAGCTCGGGGTCCTCTCCTCCCCTGCCTTGGAGTCTCATCAACCACTCCCTCTGTGCTGGCTTCCAAGTCCTCAGCAACTTCTTCCCCAAAGGACAAACCTGCAACCCATTTGCATTCCAATAAATTGTTTCCTTTTTAACACATAAACAAAATTAATCATACAACATCTTTGTCTCCAATCTCTATCTGTCCTCTACATTTAATGAGAGTGGACTCCCCCGTGGGCGAGTCCATGCGCCACCTCGCTGGGCGAGCCTCACTCACGCTGGGAGGGGCCTCCTCCCTCAGAAGCCGGGCTCCGTCAGTTGCCCGCCAGCGCTCAAAGCAGACGGACGTCGCTCAGCGCTCCTCCCACTTCACTCTCTTATTTTAGGCTTTCTGCCATACCAAAACATTTCTAATTTGAAAATAAACATCGCTACTGTCGCTGGGCACACGACCAACTACAAGCAAACACTATGAACTGGCTTAAATCGGGCTTACCACAGATTATCTGGTCGAGGGCGCTTCTCCCTCTGACAACGTCTGACCAGGGCGCTTGTCACAGCCCACAAAACTGTCTCTGGGCGGCTTAATACTCTCTCCTCGCCGTCCAGGACTTGAGACCACACGTCCTCAGCTCGACTCAACAGCTGGAACGTCTGCACCTTCTCTTCTCTTGGAGATAATATCGCTAGGGGTCCCTTCTGGCGGGAGTTCAACGAAGCGCGGCTTTCCCCCTGCGATGTTCGGCCTCAAGTGAGGACATCGCCCTCCACAAGCGAGCCTCACGCCTCCAGTAACTTGTCCACATCTCCTAACTGGTCATTTATCTGGTTTCTAGTTCATTGCCCATAATCTCAAACTTTTATATAATTCGACACACTATTTTTACATCTGTGTTATTGCCTCTATAATTTCTGGACCTTCCAGTTAGGTCAGGCTTGCTGAATAACTCTCAAGGGTGAGACTCGTTTCTCCTGCAGGCTGAGATCATAACACTCCCCTCCCCTTATTTTTGAGAGTTATTCCAGTGGCAAAGCTCGGGATAATACATCCGCCACCACACTGTCTCGTTCTCCAACCGATTGGTTCGACCGGTTGATCTGCTCACGTACTCTTCAGAGTCTACAACTACTTCATTGCACCTTGCAACATCTGGCTCACAACTCGCCCGAAACATGATCTTCTCACAACCAATTTGACTTCCCTGACACCTCTTGGCTAGGCTGTCCTCCTTGGACGCCTGCACTCCATCGGTCAACTCTACTTATTGTTTCCACCTTCCGTTTCCTTGTCTTCTTCTCTTCACGTCCAGAGTCAGACATCTACTATCTGTACCTCCTCTGTCGTCTTCACACTTCCATATACTGCCATTATACTTTCGTCTCCTGCCATCATACTTCACTCCCTCGTCTTCACCGACGATCCTCCCTTTCGTCTCCTCATTTATCCGAGACCTCATCCTGTTTGACTTCCATCGAGTCCTTGGCTTTCTTCTATTCCTCCATGCTTGTATCATCATCCTCTTCCACACTTCTCGCCTCTATACAACTCCATTTCTTCTCCTTCAACTCTTCTTTGTTCCCTGGAAGTTTCTCCGAGCCCTGTACTACATCCAACAGCACTCGATCGTACATGTCGCTTTACCTCTCCTAGAGTGCTCGTAAGCATCTCTCCACACATACTGTCTCTTTCCTTCCATTTTCTCGGCTATTATTCTTCTTCACTATCTCTCCTCCGCGTTTTCTGTGAAACATGTCAACTCCTGACATCTCAAACACTTACTCTACTATCCAAATGCCTCTGTGCTCGTGGACCACTTGACGCTCTACTCCCGTCCTCAGTATGTCCACATCCTTCCTCACTTCTGCTCAGCACAGTTGCATTCACCTTCCGACCCTTAGTTTCAGCAGGCTGGGGTCTACTCAGTTCGCTCTCTTCACATGATTTTTCTTTGGCTGGGCCATCTTCACTTTTGGCCTCACCGAGACTTCATCTTCCTGAGCTGG
This sequence comes from Procambarus virginalis, assembly GCA_020271785.1. NCBI lineage: Eukaryota > Metazoa > Arthropoda > Malacostraca > Decapoda > Cambaridae > Procambarus > Procambarus virginalis. The sequence goes on from WNGS01003533.1 coordinate 16,743, forward strand.
ACCTTCATCAAACAGCCACGCTATATCTACGTCGATATCTTCTACCGGCTGAATAGACACTGTCTCATCTTCTCCAGCGTCTTCCTCGTCGGCCACCTCTGTTCTTCATCACTACCGAGACAGGGTACTCAATGGCTTGGCGGTCTCCTGACTCATCTCCTCGGATGTCAGTCAGGTTCACACTCTCAGGTGTCCCACCCTTGCCGTGGCCTTCTGGGCACTCCTCTGGCACAGTCTCCGCTATGACTCTTGAACAACCTTTGTCCCGCACAAGTCATTCCCCAGGATCATTGGACTCCTGGAACAGGTATGTCGGGGGCACACTCCCAACATCACCTCCCGCCGACACATATTCCGACCTTAGCTGGACAGTACAACGGGCATGTCACTCTCGACAATAACCCATATACTTTCATCTTTCCTCCTGCCAGCTAACGTCGATCATTCCCAATCAGGCTTCTCGCAATTCACGCTCTGATTAGCTCGGTATCTCTTAAGATACCAACTTCTACCTCAGGTTGGCCTCCTATACTGATCCAACCTTTACTTATGAACGGCCTATACCTCCGTTCACTAAGTTCACCATCTGTGGTTGTCTTGGAACACATTAGTATATTTACTTCGGGGGTCACACATGGCCAGGGTCACAATTCTCTTGCCCTGCCTACAATCTCGCATCACGTGACCCAATCCGTTACAGTTGTAACATCGCACCTGGGAAAAGTCTCTTCTATATGTACCAGAGTGTTCTGACTCTGCCACTCGCATGAGAGTTCCTCGGGCCAGGTATACTACTTGCACTCTGTGGAGCTTTACTGGACTCTTGTTTCCTGGATAATGANGTTACAGATAGGCTTACGTGCAGTCAGGTGTATAAGTTTCATGCAAATTATACAATAAACAAATAAAAAAAATTAACTAATTTTTCTAATAAAAATATTTATAATTTGTTTTAAATATATGTTATTGTGTAGCTGAGAGTCTAGACATGATTTTAGTTGACACTTTGTGTTGATAATCGTTAATTACCATTTGGAAAATTTTGATTTTCACAATTCAATATTTTTTTCTCCCTTCCTATTTATGCTACGATGCTGAGACTTGGACCAGATGATGAAACACATTTTATATACAACTCGTCAAAAAGTTTGATTGGAATCGAACTACTTTTCATTTATTGCATATTTATGTGAGATGCCCCCTTACGAGTCTTAGTGATTCATAGGTAAGTTGTGTACCTTATGGAGTCTTAGTGATTCATAGGTAAGTTGTTTACCATATGGAGTTCTTAGTGATTCATAGGTAAGTGTGTACCTTATGGAGTCTTAGGATTCATAGGTAAGTGTGCACCTTATGGAGTTTTAGTGATTCATAGGTAAGTTGTGTACCTTATGGAGTCTTAGTGATCATAGGTAAGTTGTGTACCTTATGGAGTCTTAGTGATTCATAGGTAAGTTGTGTACCTTATGGAGTCTTAGTGATTCATAGGTAAGTTGTGTACCTTATGGAGTCTTAGTGATTCATAGGTAAGTTGTGTACCTTATGGAGTCTTAGTGATTCATAGGTAAGTTGTGTACCTTATGGAGCTTAGTGATTCATAGGTAAGTTGTGTACCTTATGGAGTCTAAGTGATTCATAGGTAAGTTGTGTACCTTATGGAGTCTAAGTGATTCATAGGTAAGTTGTGTACCTTATGGAGTCTTAGTGATTCATAGGTAAGTTGTGTACCTTATGGAGTCTTAGTGATTCATAGGTAAGTTGTGTACCTTATGGAGTCTTAGTGATTCATAGGTAAGTTGTGTACCTTATGGAGTCTTAGTGATTCATAGGTAAGTTGTGTACCTTATGGATGTTTAGTGACACGTAGGAAAGTTTACCTTATGAATATCTTAGTGACACGTAGGTAAGTTATGTACTGTGGGAGGAGGGATTACCAGCTACCTTTTAGACTATGTATTGGAGCGCAAGTCGTCAGGTTGCACTCTGACACGAGTGCACCAAAGTGCACTCACTCTAGATTCTGTAGTTCTTCATAGACATCTCTTTTTGATGTCTATGAAGAACATTGACCCAGGATGTTCAGTAAGACTATGGAGGCCGCCGAAGCTTTTTTGTGAGAAGAGGTGCAGCCATTATCATGTATATAACATTTAAGTTTATGGAGAGAGGAGAAACAGGTATTGGTGGGTGGTAGTAGTAGAGCAACTGTTCTAGTCGCTTGTGTAAACACCAGGCCTCCCAGTACTAGCGTCACAAGGCACACGTGTGAAAGGTAGCCTTCTGATTCGTGGGGCATCTCATTGCACCATAGGCCTAGCTGCTGATTGGTCAACTCGTAGAACAGAGGGAAAAAGCATGTCCCACTCCTGCCTTGCCCTGGGTAGACATTCAGCCCCATGTTGCTGTGTTTGTCAGACATGTTTTCTCGTGGTTCGACCAAACGACGAGAAATACTGTCTAGGGGGACAGTTAGTAACTCATTTATCATTGTTCTGTCATTGCGGGTCCATCAAGCAGAATCTGGGATTGCGGCGATAGGAATTACGATAATTTAATTGTAAAGGAAGCAGAATATATACTGTAACTCACCAGGAGGTCACACACAGTGTAAGGCAGACTTCTTTAGTGCATCTGCTCATATTGTGACCATCTGTCAACCTAGTGTGACACGCAGTAATCTGAAGGGATCAGAGACTGTGCCCAGTAGCTGCGAATACGTTACTTAGGGAAATAGTTTGGCTTCAGTGTAATGATCTAGGCGCCGATCATTGGTTCTCCATTCTCCCTTCTCCCTTCTCCCTTCTTCCTTCTCCCTCCTCCTTTCTCCCTTCCTTCTCCCTTCTCCTCCCCCGTGGGCCATCCCCATCTTTCGTCAAGGGTCATAAAGCTTGAAGCCACTGCTCCCCTCGGCCTCCCGTCATCGGCATGGTCAGTGACAAATTTTAGTACAAATACTCCAGGGCCAATAAACTTGTGTTTCTCAAATTTCAAGAGGGGCAGCGGGACCGTTGGGTTCCCTGTTGGTACCGTGGGAATGGCTCAGGAGCCTACGGGAGTAAAACTTCACTTTCAGAAACAAGGCCTATGCCCCAGGACCTAAGGGGCGGGGCTAGTCAAGAATTGTCTGGTCTGAGAGTGACACTCTGCGCTCATTGGTTGAGTAGAAAGGCAGTCTCAGGAGTGCCTGCCATGCCATTGGCTCAGTTCTAGTTCACCCAGTTATGTTAAATCCATTGGCCCTAGGCTTGGAGAGGCGGAGCTAATTTGGGCCTAGGAGTGTGGTAGCATTTTTTGTAAGAGAGAGAATTCAGTGTGTCTGGGGAGTTTCAACGTAAAGGTGCAGGTCAACTGACCTGCGAACAGCCATTCAACATCTTTTGGCAAGTTGCAGTCTTGAAAGGTAATTGTGCTCCACTGTTCTTGTATGTCATTATTACTATCCATTGCTTCTTTTATTTTGGTAGATGTATTAGAGTAGGCTATAATTCAATTGTGATTAAAATATACAGTTACAATAATAAACTAATTGTTAATGTCATTTTGGTGAGTTATCTGTCCTCTTGTGTTTATTGATGGTGTTATCTAGTCATGTGATTTTCATGTGCTGTGTTAGAAATTCCCTGTGTTTCTCCATTCTTAGGAATAATAAAGTAAAGCGAGAGCCTCCCGTTCAGTTCAATAAGACTAAAGTAATCCATTCAATTTCAATCACTGGTCCGTTGAGTTCCCTGATTATCGAGTCCCTTCCTTCCTGGGGACCGATAATTATAGACACATTCATTCATTTGGAAGGTGGTGGCAGTGTATAAAGGTAAGAAGATTAATAATCCCTTTCCTTGTGATATTCCTCATTTAATATTCAGCTTATATTCGTGACAGTCCAGCGAGGGGTCATACTGGTCCGTTATTAGTGTTTGCTGGTTTTAAGTGTGGACAGGGTATTACAATAAAGATATTACGATATATTACAAGGGTGATATAACGGGTATTACATCAGCCAGTTCTGGGGGCAACCCGTTCTCGCACTTGCTTACAGTCAATATTGACTTATTAAATACGTGTATATGTGACATACTAAACATACCAGTTTACCTTGAAAAGCTTCATAGAAAACACCGACCTTACCTAACCTTCTTAGTATGTTAAGATAAGTATGTTATTGCTTCGTAATTACAATTATTACTTAACCTATTATAGGTATAGGTTAGGTAAGGTCGGTGTTTTCTATGAAGCTTTTCAAGGTAAACTAGTATGTTTAGTATGTCACATATGCACGTATTTAATAAGTCAATATTGACTATACGAAAGTGCGAGAAAGGGTTGCTGGGAGACATAGAAATTCCGCCCAATCCGTTGGACCAGCCCGTGTAACTTGAACACAAGGTCACCATCAGAGTAAAGCGCCACACGGTACACCATGTGTGCTAACTCTCTTCCTCACAAGAGCTGAGGGGCAGCTCACTATCGTGTGAGCGATAAAATAATGCTCTCGTGTGTGGGAGCCATCCCACGCGAGTCTTGTCAATTGAGGGAACCTGCACAGTTCGCCTTGCTGCGCCACACCGTGCTGCGTCAGATTCGTCATCACATGTGGCAGTGTCCAAACAGCAAACATTGTGCTGAGGAGGCCTGGTCGAGGACCGGGCCGCAGATACTCTAAGCCCCGAAACCATCTCAAGGTAACCTCAAGGAAAGGTAACCTGATCAGCACCCCGTTTCAACACCGGGTCACACTACACATGGTCTCCTATAACAACGTGAGGAGGAAGTTTGGATGAACTTCAGTCAACTGCCGTATTCAGTGTCAGTATGTATGGGAGAAGTGTGCTTAAGAAGGCCGGTCTTAAGTCATTACTTATATTTCTGTATTTGGTGCTGAAGTTTCTTGGGTTGATGTTAAGTCAACTTCCGGTAGAACGTTTTCCTAGAGCACCTGGTTAGGTGAAGGAAGCATAGTCGAGGAAGACACACCTGTAAAGAGCGACCACAGTACGTTGGAGGGAACTAGTGTGGTAAGGTAGTTAATGTTGTGTATGTAATACACCAGAGAACTCAATTATAGCCAGAGGTACAATTATGTTAGTGATTTTTTCGGTTCATTATTATACCGTTCTGTGTTGTGTTTATTGATTAATATTCGTGTGATTACTAATTACGATTGTGTTGTGTTGTGATTTGTTGTGCAGTGTGATAGATTACCACAGAGTAGTGAAGCAACATGTTACTGTGTTTTGCTTGTCTGCGTGACAAGGACTTGATGTGATCTTTAGTTGGTAATTAAGGATTCAGTGAGAAGTAATTAAGGGTAATAAATGTCATAAAGTGAAGTGACATAGTTTTGTTTGGCAAGCTGTCGTGAGTGACAGTGAACTCGTTACGGTAACGTAACTCGTTCTCTATTAATTATATGTCCGTTTGACAGTAATTAATGCAATTACTCACTGAGTGTTTAATTGGTCAGAGTGACTGAGTAGTTATGATAGCGAATTATTGTTTTGATTTATTTGATTGTCTGAGATACAAGATTGTGATTAACGTAGATTACCTTTGCTGTTGAGCTTCCGGTTGAACAGTAAATTAACATATTTAATTACCAAGTAGTTCAGTAGTTCTGTAGTTCAGTTTTTCATTATATAAGCCTGAAATGGCACAGATTAGAATCTGTTGCCATTCTTAGAGTGGCAAAGGAGATGGACTCTTGCTAAACTTGCTGTCTGGATAGCTGTCTTTAACCACTGTGATTCGCCGAGTTTATCGTGACATTCCCTCTGTGTGCATAAGATCAAGTGTTTCCAATTTTTTTTTTTTGTAAAACGATAAAATTCCTTTCCTGAACACGTACATGTAAAAAAAAAATTCCACTTACTTTGGCTGTGGGGACGTGGAGAAAGGGCGTCATGGGCTGGTCGCTTGTGTGTGAAGTTCCTGAGGCGGCCACATGGGCCGTTCAGTACTGCGAGGTGCAACATATATATTTCAATTATTTGTTCAATGTATTTCTAATGCAGTTTTATTTGTTTTTGTTTAATCATATATGATGAATATTTGTTTCCTTTACAATATGTATACCGTAGAACGTTCATAATGTTCCATGGAACTGTGATACATGTGTCAGTAATGTGTCCAAAATAAATGTTTATTGTCGCAATATTACTTGTTAAAAGTTCAGCAAAATATAAATATGTACAGTTTCACACACTATTTACACAGTAACACACTGTATTACACACTCAGTACTTCAGAAGTGAGTGATAATCAACGATGTAATCCCTGGTACACAGCACGACTTCGCTCTCGTTGCACCAGGTACAGATAGATTGTCGCTTCCTGATTCTTCGTTCTGTGTGCTTGCAAATAAAGTCCAAAGCATCCAGCATGGGAAAAAGTATTCCAGAAATGCAAACTTATTGTTTGGGATGAATGCACTATGGCTCACAAAAAATCGCTCGAGACGCTTGATCGATCATTGCAAGATTTGCATGGAAACATCAGACCATTTGGGAACGCATTAATATTGCTTGCAGGAGATTTCAGTCTAACATTGCCTGTAATTCCTCGATGGACACCGGTAGACGAAATAAATGCCTGCCTGAAATACTCTACTTTTTGGTGCCTTGTAAAGACGTTAAAATTAACTACAAATATGGGTGTCCAGCTGCAAAACGACCCATCAGCTCAGATATTCTCACATCAGTTGCTGGAAATTGGGAACGGAAACCTGCCGGTTGATCTGACTTCAGGACGAATTTCATTGCCTCATAACTTCTACAATTTAGTGACATCAAAAGAAGAATTCATTGAACAATCATTTCCCAAAATTCAAACCAATTATATGAATCACGATTGGCTGAGAGAACGAACTATTCTTGCGGCCAAAAACAAACACGTTTACGACCTTAATAATATTATTCAGTCTAACATTCAAAGCGAGGCAGTCACATACAAGTCCATCGACACTGTTGTGGAAGCAGATGAAGCGGTTAATTATGCAACAGAATTTTTTAATTCACTCGATCAGCCAGGGATACCACCGTACGTACTGCATTTGAAAATCGGCGTGCCAATTATCATGTTGAGAAATATCAACCAGCCAAAGCTTTGCAACGGAACGCGGCTTGCAGTAAAAAAATTAATCAGCAACATCATAGAAGCAACAATCTTGACATGATCTTTCAAAGGTGAAGATGTCCTCATTCCTCACATTACTATGATTCCAACGGATATGATATTTCATTTTAAGAGATTGCAATTCCCAATTCGAATGGCGTTTGCAATCACCAAGAATACAGCTGGAGGCACATCTTTAGAATTTAGTATTTAGATCTAGACACGGATTGCTTCTCACATGGACAGAGCAAACAAAAAATATTGTATACTCACAAGCATTGTGAAATTAAACTATTAGAAACATGCATTTTCTCTTTTTTTCAGATAAATACAAGAGTTGTTACATTCTTGTACAGTCACTAGTACGCGTAGCGTTTCGGGCAGGTCCCTGGAATATGACCCCCGCCGCGAAGAATCGTTTTTACAACCAAGTACTCATTTTACTGTTGAGTTAAACAGAGGCTACAGTTAAGGATTTGCGCCCAGTAAATCCTCCCTGGCCAGGATATGAACCCATGACAGAGCGCTCGCGGAACGCCCGGCGAGTGTCTTACCACTACACCACGGAGACTGGTAATTTTCCAATTTACCAGACTGAGCCACAGCAATGCGTGGCGGATACAGCTAGTAATAATAATAATAATAATAATAATAATAATAATAATAATAATAATAATAAATAATAATAATAATAATAATAATAATAATATATGCTCTCCATTCCTGTAAACATAACATGAAATATAACTAAGGTGTTCAAAACACACACATAAATGGTAAATCATATTATCATGCTATTCACAATGACTATACACACTCCGACCAACGTTATTCACAGAGACTGAGAGATAACACTTAATTGTGCTGGGTACTTACAACAGTTAGCTGCACTTCTCCCTCTTTCGAGTTGTAGGACGGAATAGGTGAAATTCATTCCATAGGCATAGGCTGTGTTGCTTACCGCAATGCAGACATTTTCGGTGCGTTTACCACCGATGAAACAACAGTGTGGTGCGGCAGCTACATGTCGACTGCATGGAGTGTCTTCCCCCTGTACTCATCCCCCTATTAAAGCATAACAGAAACTGCATATGCAAAAATCTACAGATTTAGTGAAGTAAAACCCGTCACTTGCTAATTCACTTGGCAAAAGCCATTTAAGAGACCAACCCCCAAATGTGTCTAGTCTCATCTGCTCACATCGCAATCGTTCCATGCTGCAAAATGTTTTGGTGCGAAAGGCGTCCATGATGGTCGAACACTCGAAATTGTGGTAAAGATCAGGGGTCTACTCGGTTATTTATCCTCGAGAAAGGGGTGACACATTTCACTACATATTCATTGAGAGATCTATGTATTAGCTTAAAGGTAAAATCTAGCTAGTTTTAAGCTGAGATGAATTGAAGGTAGGAAAGATGAATTAGGTAGCTTCGCGCGGTTGTGAAAAAAAAATTGATCTGTTCTGTCCAGTACGGATTAAATTTACATACTCTAAACACTGCCGGGGAGTGTAGTTTATCGGAGATAAATACGTTATATACAGCTCTACCTTAGACTAATTTCTATAGTGAACGAGATGGAAAGGAATAGACCAATCTCCTCTGCTCAACTTTAGAAAATTGATGCGTGGTGCAAAGTCGATATAAACAGTAGATGAATTGATGACATAATCTGCATTGCTGACATTATAGTATTACACGCTATCTTACTGCTAGAAAAGTCTATAATCAGCGTTTATTAAATAATATACATTTTTATTAAATAAATAAATAATAATATAAAAACACAGTTTCAGAGTGTGGTTAATCAATAATTGGAAACTATCCAGTGAGCACGTGCGCCGTACATACACTGAGGGGGAGAATAAAAAGGGAGCCGATCCGCTTAATTTATTACTGACTGCTAATGTCACCTGGGCGTTTCATCTATATCACGTTGAGAAAAAAAATGAACTCCGCAGCCAAAATGAACTCTGTAGAAATTCATCATGGGTACATGACAGATGCGGAGTTTAACAATCGAGAGTGTTGCATTGTCTACTCTGTAAATTGTATATCATGCTCCCCTACGAGATGTCGCAGGACATTGCAGATATGTATCCTCACGCCACAGCTTACGCCAGAACGTAATTGTATAATCTAAAGAGATGCACCAGAGAAAACCGACCAACACCGGGAACCATTCACATCAGCAGAGGCAGTCAAGGACCAAGCATAGTAGCCTTGGCAACTCAGTATGGATTTGGGAAGCCTATTGAGAAGAATGATATTGCTCAAGCCATTACCGGTAAATCTAAAGACTACTCTATGGTTAAAGGTTTGCGTGCTGATACGAAAGAAAACCGCTTGTTATACTTTGCGAAATCTTTAGAAGAACTCATATTGTATATTGAAGATACTGAGGAGATCAAGAAAGTTAATCTCCCTTGGGGTGTAGGTATGTCAGGTCGGTGTGAAGATGTAGAGTGGGAAAGTACTTACCTCCCCATTATTCAATGTATGCAGGGGAGTTTAAAACCTTATAACGTCAAAGTGATTTTAGTCCGGCCCAGGGAAACAGGGACGAAACAAAACAGAAAACCCACTAACCTTCGCACGACCGTATAAAGGGTCGACCGCTCTCTACTGTCCGACTCATTCGTCCACTCTACTCATCAGTTAAGATGATGTCGACTGTAGCTGGCAGCCTTTCATCTTTTACGGAGTACTCCTACTCCGACTGCATCACCTACGATATGGACGCCACTAGCATGATGATGAGTGGGGTGGTTGAAGAATTATGGACTCGATATCCCTATGCTCGTATTCAACGGAGCAAGCTACACTACAAAAATCGTGCAGAGAGAAGAGATTGCGGCGTGCCCGGAGAGATTGTCTGTTGGAGAACCCCCTCAATTCAACAATCAAATTGGTGATGACCCTCATCTCCCTCATCTCATCGGATTAATAACGCATCATGCTGGAGGGAAATCTTTTAAACCACTAAACATGTCGATGAAGAAAATCAAGACATTATATACTGCCGACCCACACTACTACAGTGGACTACAGTTGGATACACAGGAAATGCGACGCTACTGGCATACAAAATCTCTGTGTAAGGCCTTTGCAGTCATCTTAACAAGAGAAGAAGAATATAAAATTAATCACAAAATTTTTCGTTTTGGACTTGGGATGGGGTGTGGTCAATATTGGAAGAGTTACGGTCGTGAAGTATGGAGACTGAAATATCTACCCATAATGATGAAGTTGGAGCAGCATTACCAGCGACGCGGGGTAAAATTTGTGATGGTTGACTCCGCAAGCAATGTGATCCCTGCGACGTTGCCTACATATGGTGTGCTGACACATAAGTTAAGTGAAGGAGTAGCCTCCGCCTATCGTCGGATGAAAAAGAAAAACATGAATGCGGATGTGGTCGAAGCAGAAGGAGAAACTGCAACACCCCCTTGCAGACCCATACCCATAATAGATCTCATAGGGGATATTGAACTCATTGATTTAACAGCAGAGTAGAAATATGGATGAATATATATATGATTTACATTAATAATTTTATTATAATTATTATTATTTTGCATCATTTCTCCCACGTTTGCAATTAATAAATATAAAATATTAATATATATACTCTGTGATTATCTTTACACTTTAAAAAATAACTAAGGATGAGTGCGTTTACTATTTACAGAGGTAATAGAGGATGGAAAAGGGTAAATGGTAACTTTATCTCTGTACTGTATATATTCTTTACATCAACAAACTCACATTTAATAACTGACAAGATGTGTTCTAGATATATGCTTCATAAGCCATCCTGTCTTAAAGACTGTAAAGAAGAAGGTGATTATCTGGCATCGGCGGAGTTCCGTCCTGGAGATTGTATAGTGTATGACATTCCTCCAATTCAAGCTCATTCAGGAGAAATGTCTTGAGAGATCTGGCAAAGGTATACTTATACAAGCTTACAGTGAGCGATTCAACAATTAAGTAGCTACGTGATGGTTGGTGACCGCATCAAAGAAGTAGAAGCTGTCTTTTCTCCTTCTCCCGCACCAGAAAGAGAACCGCATGTTATAGCTATTGTGACACAGTATAGTGCAGGTCCACCAATAGAAAATAATGCTGATAACAAAAAAATTCTATTAGAGCAGTGGGGAGAGGATGATGCAGATTGTATAATGGAGGGACTCCGCAATGATACTAAGATCAAAAGACGATGGAGCTTTAAATTATGTATTAATCAAATTTTAAGCTTGACTAAGCGCCATAATTCAACCAAGCGCATCACAATTCCTTATGGGGCTTGGAATGACCTGTGGTAATGGCTTGAATCAAGATGAAAAGCTTGAAAGGGAGGTCAACTACTACCCAGCTCTGGCTCACTTAGCCCAGGTGTTAAAAAAAACATAAAAATACAACTCGTAATAGTTGAAAAAAGAAAAAAAATGAAGAGCAAGAAGTAGATGTGATAAGTTTGAATGGTGAATAAAATATGTACCTACAATATATTATGTTATGTTATTGTCTAGCAGTTACAGAATAAAAGTATTATGAGAGAGTTGGATATTCTATTTTCATCCCTTTATGATAGCACCAGTCTCTGTTTTTTTTTTTTTGCTGATTGTGTTTATTGACTAGTGAGAGGCAGAACAAGAGACCATGAGGTATGTGTTGTGATCACACAGATAACAAATATTAGAATTTGTAGGTAGTGATCACGTCTCCCCGGATTAGACACCTGCTGGATCGAGCACTAATAGGGGGAAGAGAGAATGCTGGTGCTGAGTGATAACTCAGCGATAAGGAGAGACACGACCGACCTCTAACGAGACAGAATGACGGGCAGCGCTAACGCCCCATAAAACATGCTTCACATTTTCAAAAATGATATTTACAAGAACTAAACAGGCATGCGGTAATATTTTATTTGTGTTTGGATGCAATGTAATGGAGCTATGGCTAAACATTGTTCACATTTTCAAGAATGTTATTTGGACATCAAACAGAAAGTTGATTTCCACGTTACGTTACGTTACTAGGTGTAGGGGGTATCCAGGAGCAGGTATGGTGAGAGATATTGTGGACATTAACCCAGTCACGCGATAGACAGACATCAAGAGGTACACCGCTTGAATGCTCGCTCCCGCAGTTGTGTGTAGGTAGCGAACATGTCTCCGCAAAGCCTTTTCTCCTATCTCAACCTTATTAGTTCATGTTCTCGTGTTTCACTTTTGTTTTAAACTAAATCTACACACGCGATATGAAATGTGAAAAAAAATCTTACATGATGCTATGTTATCAGTGCTTGAATAAAAAAATATTAAGAGTGCTGAACATTCTGTGTCATTGTCTTGCTATGATATTAAAAAAGTCTATGTTTTCGCCGGGCTACTGTTGCACGCAGTAATCTCACTAAGGTGGGTCAGTACCATACAGTGCTAATGGCATAAGGGCATCCTGACGAAACAGTAGATCCTATGTCCGAGCAAATTGAAGCTGGGTATTTCACTAATAGCTCAGCCCGAGAGAGAAGCTTGTGGGAAATTTTTACCCACCATATCTAATAATCATCTAAGAAATGTATTATTTCTATATCATATCTGTATCAAATCAAAATCGTATAAAAAATCTTATCAGAATCACAATAGATTCATTATATAGCTTGATCCTACCTAGATGATAATGCCACTATGATCACGTATGCCATAGGGCCTATAGATGCCTACATGACTTAGTGCATGATCTCTCATGGATCCAGAAGCTTCTAGAAGGATTTTTAATTAAAACATTATTGGAACATTGATTCAATATCCGGTAGGGATTATAAATCGAATCCTTAATAAGAATCAGTAGTGCTAGCAAGTACTACTTATAATCTTTATATCCTATATCTAATTATATTATAATCACATCTTATCTCAATCATAAGTCTAGACTGTAAAAATAATCAATCAATATTCATAGAAGACTTCCGTGCTCTGGGAGCATGGGAGGGGCATCTGAGGAGAAGCGCCCACGAGAGCCCTAGAGGACCACCCGTTTGTTGACAACTGTGAACACGTGTGACGCATCCTTAGCAACATTACCAGCTCAAGGACACCTTATCTAATATCATTATCACCAGTGAACACTCTCTAGAACTGAGGGAGTACCTGGACAATATCTACAAGGAAAATCCTAGAACATTTATATGAAATAAGAGTGTACAGTGGAGCTCACAGTGACAGGTCTCCACCACCTTCATTCCTAATCTACATCAACTATCATTCTTCTGCAACTGCAGGGACAATCACGTAGCAACACTACCAGATCATCATACAGCAAAGCTGTTAGATATAAAATATCGTGCCTAAACTAGTGACAAGAGAGTAATCAGTCTGGCAACTGTCAGATATGGCACCCGGCTGGCAGAGAAGTACATTGAAGTTTATGTTGGTATATAGTTGGCCAATTGTATGCTTGTGTGACTTTAATATACCCTATAAGCCTGTCTGTCGGTTATAAGCGAGGCAACGCCTCATATTTCAGTAAGCTAATTAATATCGTAGAACAGCAGTAGAGTCTTATCCAGCACTAGACCTCATGAGTGTCCATTGTGTCAGAAAAGCAATAAATAAACAAGACCTCATAAGTGTCCATAGTGTTGGAAGAGATTCAGTCAAGCTGACTGTACTTTTAAATTGAATATAAATACATTGCATATATACTTGAATATATAAATTAAGTTAACCATTGCTTGCTTAGTTATTTTTTAAGTAATCATATAAGTTTATTTAATTGAATATAATTTTAGTACTTAGTAACAGTACTCAGACCATATTTAGGTCATTTATCATACTTCTACAATTTACTATTTAACTTGTTATAGTATGAGTGTATTGGCTGTTAATAGCTATGGTGCTAGGCTAGACTGTGTATGTTTAAATCTCTGATTTAAACAGAGCCAGTGTTCAGTCAAATAAATGAATTTATTAAATCTTATCCTTGTATAAAATACAAGCTGATGTGAGATACCTGTTGGCAGGTGGACAGTGGATCTTCAATCAACCTATCAACTAAATCATTCTCCCACCTGCCCCTTACAGCCCACAATCTGTCATTAGGAAAAGAGAAGCTAGGATTTACAACCCTAGCTAGAGATTTTAGTTGAGTTAATTTGCAGACAGTAAATTTTAATTTAGTTCAGTACAAGTCCCTGGTAGTCTCCTCTTATATCAATCCCAGCAGGTTTTTCCCACAAAGCTGTCTATCCCCATAGCATATTAGTATCATTAGTACACTGTTGCTGTTTGACTTACTGAGTTACTGAGTGATGGTAGAAGCTAGGAGAATGTAGACAGATTATAGGGAAAAGGAAATGACGTATGATGGCCGAGAGGGTATGTTAGCTGAGATGAGAGCAGGCGCGCGTCGACCACAGCTCCCCAGCCACTTGTCACACTTCAAGAGGTGTACTGCTCGAATGCTCGGTCCCCCTTGCTGTGTGGTAGTGACTCGCTCCCTCATTTACTTGAGACACCTTTTAAGCTGTCAAATATTTCCCTCATTCAGTATAAGAGTGTTGAATATTCTGTGTCATTGTCTGGCTATGATATTAAAAAAGTCTATGTTTTCGCTGAGCTACTGTTGCGCACAGTCATCTCGCTAAGGGGGGTCAGCGCCATACAGTGCTAATGGCCTAAAGTCAACCTGACGAAACTGTAGATCCTATGTCCTAGCAATTGAAGCCGGGTATTTCACTAATGGCTCAGCCCGAGAGAGACGCTGTCTATCCCATAGCATATTAGAGTCTTTAGTCCACTGTTGCTGTTTGACTTACTGAGTGATGGTTTTAAAAATATAATAATAATAATAAAAATAATAATAATATCAAGACTAAGATTTTCCACATTAGTCTTATATATATGTTACTCTGCCAACAGCGCATGCTTGGAATTTGTATGTGGGGAACATGGTGCACCTAAGAGAGAGAGAGAGAGAGAATGAATGAGTGAAGCGTTTGAGGTAGAGCAGAGGTCAGACCTATGACCTTTCGTCAATTCAAGCTGGTATTGGTTGTGGAGGGGGTGGGGGGTGAGGGTAAGATCCTCCCCAATACCGCCCCCACATCTCAGTACACCTCAAACCTTTACCCCAGATGTGTGTGTGTGTAATGGCGAAGCTCCCAGGGTTAGATCTAAAATTGCATATATTTATTCAGTAGTGGGGAAAACATCCGAAAGTCTCCCAGTGCTGCTGCTGCTGGCTCCAGAAGTTATGTTTCCCACATTCAGTAAAAAGGCGGGCAGTAGTTTGGTAGATAGAAGAAAATAATCTTACATCTTAAGCATGTAAGATGTAAACAGAGCTGAGTGCCAGGTGACGAGGCTGGTGCACCACCTTCTGGGTATGGTGTGTGGTAACACCTCATTCAGTTCAGTACAGTTATGTCAAACTCTCAAGAGGCTACCCGACACCCCAAAGTCTTCCTCCAGACCCCCGGACTGAGGAAATGTGAAGTGTGTGGAATTGTCAAGTAATTGATGACTGTCACGTGCATGGGAGGGGGAAGGTGCGACATACGACTCCACCAACCTTAATGCTAACACGGGTCATTCAATCACGGGACGTCAAAGACTACACACGCGAAGCGAGGTGAGGAAGGGAGGGAGTGAGGGGGTTGCGCGAGCTGTCAAAGACCTCACACGGCTCCTATGCAACCTGCTGGTGCTACTATGCGTTGGTGAGAACCTGAGGTCTATGTGGACATTATATGCTGTTGAGTATGCTCCATTCTGAAAGCAAGCTATGTGTGGGAGTGAGGGGGGGGGGAGAGAAACCCACACTGTTTACAGAAAACCAGATATAGGTCATTGACACACGTCATTTGCTGCTGAGATGCCCTACCCCCAACACAAGCCTTTCTGACGTCTAACTAATCACCGTCATTGAACACCAGCAACACAAACAGAATTGGGTAAGAAAGTTAAACGTTTCTTTTTCCTACATAAAACAGACATTCTTTAAGAAAAATAATGGCTCCCTCCACTATCAGAGAAAGCTACCACCTGCTCCCTCTCCCCTCCTTCTCAGCCCATACCCATCTTAAGAGCCTGGTCTCCTAATCAATCTCCTGGTCTCCTCCTGTCCGCCCTCATATATCCCACCCCTGTACGGGTGCCCGCCCTCATATATCCCACCCCTGTACGGGTGCCCGCTCTCATATATCCCACCCCTGTACGGGTGCCCGCTCTCATATATCCCACCCCTGTACGGGTGCCCGCTCTCATATATCCCATCCCTGTACGGGTGCCATCCCTCATATATCCCAACCCTGTACGGGTGCCTGCTCTCATATATCCCATCCCTGTACGGGTGCCCGCCCTCATATATCCCACCCCTGTACAGGTGATGGGGTATGTGGTAGTGTGGGTGGGGTTGTGTGGTAGTGTGGTGGGGATGTGTGGTAGTGTGGTGGGGTGGTGGTAGTGTGGTGGGGGTGTGTGGTAGTTGGGTGGGGTGTGGTAGTAGTGTGGTGGGGTTGTGTGGTGGTGTGGTGGGATGTGTGGTAGTGTGGTGGGGTGTGTGATAGTGGGGTGGGGTGTTGGTGGGGGTGTGGGTAGTGTGGGTGGGTGTGTGGTAGTGTGGTGGGGGTATGGTTGTGGTGGGGGGTGGTGTTCACCTAGTTTGTGTTCACCTAGTTGTGTTTTTGCGGGGGTTGAGCTTTGCTCTTTCGGCCCGCCTCTCAACTGTTTGCTAACTACTTTTTTTTTTTTTTTTTTTTTTTTCTTCCACCACACACACACACACACCCCAGGAAGCAGCCCGTAACAGCTGACTAACTCCCAGGTACCTATTTACTGCTAGGTAACAGGGCATTCAGGGTGAAAGAAACTTTGCCCATTTGTTTCTGCCTCCTGCGGGAATCGAACCCGCGCCACAGAATTACAAGTCCTGCACCGCTATCCACCAGGCTACGAGGCCCCGCGTAGTGGTAGTGTGGTGGGTGTGTGGTAGTGTGGTGGTGTGTGTGGTTCGTGTGGTGGGTGTTTGTTGGTAGTGTGGTGGGGTGTATAGTGCTGGTGGGGTGTGAGGTAGTGTGGTGGGTGTGTGTGTGGTAGTGTGGTGAGTTTGTGTGGTACTGTGGTGGGGTGTGTGGTAGTGTGGTGGGGGTGTGTGGTAGTGTGGTGGGGTGTGTGGTAGTGTGGTAGGGTGTGTGNATTGATTAATATTCGTGTGATTACTAATTACGATTGTGTTGTGTTGTGATTTGTTGTGCAGTGTGATAGATTACCACAGAGTAGTGAAGCAACATGTTACTGTGTTTTGCTTGTCTGCGTGACAAGGACTTGATGTGATCTAGTTTGTAATTAAGGTTCAGTGAGAAGTAATTAAGGGTAATAAATGTCATAAAGTGAAGTGCATAGTTTTGTTTGGCAAGCTGTCGTGAGTGACAGTGTTGCGGTAACGTAACTCGTCTCGATTAATTATATGTCCGTTTGACAGTAATTAATGCAATTACTCACTGAGTGTTTAATTGGTCAGAGTGACTGATGAGTAGTTATGATAGCGAATTATTGTTTTGATTTATTTGATTGTCTGAGATACAAGATTGTGATTAACGTAGATTACCTTTGCTGTTGACCTTCCGGTTGACAGTAAATTAACATATTTAATTACCAATAGTTCAATAGTTCTGTAGTTCAGTTTTTCATTATATAAGCCTGAAGTAGCACAGATTAGAATCTGTTGCCATTCTAAGAGTGGCAAAGGAGATGGACTCTTGCTAAACCTGCTGTCTGGATAGCTGTCTTTAACTACTGTGATTCGCCGAGTTTATCGTGACATTCTCTCTGTGTGCATAACATCAAGTGTTTCCATTTTGTTTTTTGTTTTTTGGTAAAACGAAAATCCCTTTCCTGAACACGTACATGTAAAAAAAAAATACACTGACTTTGGCTGTGGGGACGTGGAGAAGGGTGCGTCATGGGCTGGTCGCTTGTGTGTGAAGTTCCCAGAAGCGGTCACAATACTGCGAGGTGCAACATATATATTTTCAATTATTTGTTCAATGTATTTCCAATGCAGTTTTATTTGTTTTTGTTTAATCATATATGATGAATATTTGTTTCTTTTACAATATGTGTACCGTAGAACGTTCATAATGTTCCATGGAACTGTGATACATGTGTCAGTAATGTGTCCAAAATAAATGTTTATTGTCGCAATATTACTTGTTAAAAGTTCACCGAAATATAAATATGTCCAGTTTCACACACTATTTACACAGTAACACACTGTATTACACACTCAGTACTTCAGAAGTGAGTGATAATCAACGATGTAGTCCCTGGTACACAGCACGACTTCGCTCTCATTGCACCAGGTACAGATAGATTTTCGCTTCCTGATTCTTCGTTCTGTGTGCTTGCAAATAAAGTACTCGCGTACACCCTTGACTTTAGTACCTGTGGGTGGTATGTAGCCAAACTTGTGAAGCGTAAAGTAGTCTTGAAAAGAGTATAGGAAAAGGTCAATTTGTAAGGAAGTCTTGGAAAGATTGCTTTGTAAGGTGCTTCACTGGAAGAGATTCAGGTATTCTGGAAGAGACTCAGTCATTCCTGAAGAGATTCATTTATTCTAGTAAATATCTATGGAAAACACCACCAAGGAAGCCGCTAACACTGTTCATCTATGCTACTTGTATCAGATGTATCATCACTAGAACCCAGAAAACGATTCATCTATGTACATTTATACAAATTGGAGATGGAATGAGTGGGCAAGGGTGGCTCTCAGAGCTACAACAGGATACGCTCCATATATCGTCCTCATCAGTTCTGTATCACTTGCATCTGACCTTTGTGTTAGGTCCTTATTGCGCCAAGCTTCATAAATATCATGACCCTAATGTTCTTCAGACAATAAGGTCTGAATTTCACCAACAGAGCGCGATTTTTCAACACCAAGTCGGACAGGTGTTTGGGAGCCAGAGGCGCGTGCGCCACCCATGGTAACTCACTAAGCACTAACCCAGCCAGCAGCCCAAGGACATTCTGGGATTTTTTTCCAAGATGACTGTCTCTCACTGGAGGTCCCAAGAGCCCATTTCGTGCACAGTCTACCACGCACGTGTTTTGAATGGGTACGAAATGTTAAAAAGTTTTTTCTCGGTTGGCGCTGTTCCCCACTGACCGAATTTTCTCGG
>WNGS01003534.1:16792-33216 GCA_020271785.1 Procambarus virginalis
AGTCATCGGGAGGGTTAACCCTTCATGCAAACTGCACCTATTCTCAAGAAGAAGAAAGAAATGTTGAAAGACTTCAGGCTTAGCAACAATCAGCAATTTGCCGTTCAGCTACAGGGAGAATGTTGCCTGTGTTCCTGGACATATCTCTCAGTTTCACCAAGTTTGATTACTAATTGAGAGGCTCAAGACTCGCGTGAGTCTTTCTCCCGTGTGGTCTATACTAATGTATAATTTATAAATGTTATATTCTATGCCGAATAACTGATTAAGCAATGGATCTATTCGACACCTGGCGACACCTGGCTCACGGACACATCCCTGGCGACACTTGGATCACGGACACATCACTGGCGACACTTCGCTCACGGACACATCCCTGGCGACACTTCGCTCACGGACACAAGATTACTATCCGAGTGCTGGCAGGAAGTGGTTCAAATAGCTTCGGCTATCACTTCCTTATGTCCGGTTATGATGGTCAAGCAGATTAAGGCGTCCTGTACATACCAGCTGCGTTGCTCCTGGCAGTATGGGTTCGAGTCACTTCTGGGGAGTGAGTTTTCAGTTGCATATAGTCCTGGGGACCATCAGGCTTGTTTGCATTTGTGTTCCTCACGTGTGCCCCAAAGATTGAGGTGGATTTGATAAAATGCGTTTCCCAAGATTACCATCCGAGTGCCGGCGGGGAAGTGGTTCAAATAGCTTCGGCTATCACTTCCTTATGTCCGGTCGTGATGGTCAAGCGGATTAAGGCGTCCCTGTACATACCAGTGCGTTGCTCCTGGCAGTATGAGTTCGAGTCACTTCTGGGGTGAGAGTTTTCAGTTATATATATATATATATATATATATATATATATATATATATATAATATATAGATATATATAATATGTGTGTGTGTGTGTGTGTGGTGGTGTGTGTGTGGTGTGTGTGTGTGTGTGTGTGTGTGTGTGTGTTGTGTGTGTGTGTACTAGCTGTACCCGGCCATGTGTTGCTATGGTTAGCAAAGCACATGCATTGCTGCAACATGCTCCACATATGTCAAGCATGCTGCAAAGCATGTGCATTGCTGCATAAGCCACAGCAGCCTCCCCTGTCTCCCGGTCCTCCCTACCATTCCCCCCCCCCTCCCATCCCCTCGTCCTCCCAACCATTCCTCACTCCTCCATCCCTCGTCCTCCGAACCATTCCCACACTCCCCTTTCCCCTCGTCCTCCCCATATTCCCCCTCCCCCATCCCTTTGTCCACCACACCATCCCCCCACTCCACCGACCCCTCTTCCTCCTAACCATTCCCCACTCTACTGTCCCCTCGTCCTCCTCACCATCTCCCACTCTCCCATCCCCTCATCCTCCCCCCATTCCCCACTCTCTCCTCCGATGCCTTCCCAAATGAAATGCGGTCCCATCAAAAAATTGGAAACATCAAATGATCTGATGTTACCATCACTAAAAATATAAGAGAAACAAAAAAACGAAATAAAATAAATAAATAAATAAAAACTATACTCACGAATGATCGGTATGGTAAAAACACAGCTCAATTCCAACACAATGTCAATCAAAATAATTAAATCAAAATGAAAAAATATCAAATTCTATGAAAATTCAATTTATCAATGCAATTAGAAATATTGAAATGGAATCGTAACATATTTAGTATAGGCTGTGCTGCTATTACGTGCAATAGATGGTGCTGTTTAAAAAAAATATGTTTTTACCTGTCACAGGTGTGGCATCTATATGGTAGATACATAAAAACACAAGCGAAATCGAATGGAAAATCGTGTCATTTCAAAGCAATTGGTGAAGAACTTTCGGAGATTACAGGTTTTGTTGTTCTTACATTCAACAGATGGCACTGTTTATAAAAAAAACATGTTTTTTTCCTGTCTCTGGTGAGGCACGTATATGGTAGATATATAAAAACATGCGCCTATTTGAATGCAATGTTGTGTCAATATTTCAAAGCATTCGGTAAAGAAGTTTCGAAGATTTCCCTTACATGAAAAACACATGAAAACACAGTATTTCCAAAAAAACAATTTTTTTCCTGTCAGAGATGTAATATCTGTATTGTACATATATAAAAACCCTGCTCGGATGCGAATGGAACGTTGTGTGAAAATTTCAAAGCAATCGGTGAAGAACTTTCGGAGATTAGTGATTTTCAGCAAACAAACATTTACATTTTTATTTATATAGTGTGTGTTGCTCCTACGTGTAGCAGATTGCGCTGTTTCTTAAAATAAGAATGTTTTTACCTGTCACAGGTGTGGCTTCAATACTTATACTTACGAAATGAACGATATGGTAAACAACACAGCTCAATTCCAATGTAATGTCACACAAAATAATTAAGTAAAAATGGAAATATATCGAAATCTATGAAAATTCAATTTATCAAAGCAGTCGGAAACATTGAAATTGAATCGTATCATATATAGTATAGTGTGTGTTGCTCTTACATCCAACAGAAGGCACTGTTTAAAAAAAATGTTTTTTCCTGTCACAGGTGAGGCATGTATATAGTTGGTATATAAAACACACACCTATTCGAATGCAACATTTTGTCAAAATTTCAAAGTTATCGGTAAAAAGGTTTCGAAGCTTTCCCTCATATGGAAAACTCATGAAAAACACATGAAAAACAGATTTTCATAAAAGCCTGTTTTTCCCAATACAGACGTGACATCTAGATAGTATGTATATAAAAACCTGCTTGGATGCGAATGGAACGTTGTGTGAAAATTTCATAGCAATCGGTGAAGAACTTTTGAAGATTATCGATTTTGAACAAACGAACATTTATATTTATATTTATATAGCTTTATTATGACCTTATAAACTGGAAACAGTTAGTGATAATAAAAAAGTCAAAGTGGATTAAAATAAAAGATAAAGATAGGTGCAACTACTTGTACTGGACGTTTGCCAACATTGGAAACATTGAATTATCCACTTACTTAATTGCCTCGCGTCCCACCAATGTTGGCCGAGTGTCTGGTAAACACATGACAGCAGTTGGGGCTTCAATTAGGACCACAGCAGACACTCCCTGGCCAGGGGCAGCCTATTGCACAGAGACACAAAAAGCAAGAGAGTGGGAGAGGAGAGAGACAGAGAGAGAGAGGAGAGAGGAGAGAGAGAGAGAGAGAGAGAGGAGAGGAGAGAGAGAGAGGAGAGGGAGAGAGACAGAGAGAGAGGAGAGGGAGAGAGACAGAGAGAGAGGAGAGGGAGGGAGTCAGTCAAACTGAGAGACCGAAACCCAGGTTTCACATTTTTTATACCATTTGCGATGTAAATATCTGAGTAACTCCATAGTCTAGGCAAATGAAACTAAACAGGCTCAATGTTGAGCAAAATAAGACTTATTACTCAAAATTCAAATGAGAAATTCATAGGCATGTGGATTTCATGTACGATTTCACAGGTATCCAATATGAGCGCCGCCTGTGACACGGCTAACATCAAGTAGATAGTCCAGCTCCTGCCACACACCCTACAGTGTGTCTTGGGTGACAGTCGCCAGTAACAGTGATTCTCTGCATATTTCAAGTTTCTCACGCATAGCAACACAGAATTGTTTGTGCTTATGCTTGTCATCTGTCTCTAAGGCCTGGACGAGCTGCAGAGTGTAGGGTGTCATTAGCAAGTGTTTCCTTGCGATACCGCAAACTGTAGTTGGAGAAATCTGGTTTTCCAGACTTGCTCATCTTATGGACTTCGCGAAAATGTTTCCTGTAACCGCTCAATCATCTCTTTCAATACTGGTGATCGTTCAGATTCTTTTGCTCTGCACAGACAGGCTTCCTCTTTCAACCTTTGTCTAAATCTTTATTGCAGTTGGTACATTTTTAGCGACTTCTCTCACAAATGCATGCTGCATAGTATTGTTCGACTGTGTTTGAGCATATTTTAACAGACAAAACGCATTTTCTTTCCATTGAATATCATTTGCATATCTGAAAATTTAAAAAATAAACATCAATAAAATTTTTATTTTGAGTTGTTTCTACACTTGCTGTTAAAATTTGACATTATTTAAACAAGAATTGATCAAATTATCAAATTATGAATTGAGATAAATTTTTCAGAAAAACTGTTTATTTACCAGGAGGGATACCTGGTACCTGGAGAGGCCAGGGATTGTTTCTCTCCGCCCCTATTCTTTTCCCCTCTCAGCACATCCCTCCCCCCCTCTTTTCCCATCGTCCCCCCTCTATCCCTCCCCAATTTTCCCACATATCCCCCCTCTACCCTGACAACCTCAAACATTTCCATTTGTACGTACGGAAGGGATACCCGTTTGCATCCAGTTATCTTCCCAGTATTTCCACCATTTCCATCCTCTACCTCACTTTTCACCATACCTCCCCATCTTTCCCCTCATTTTCCCATCTTCACTATACCTCCCCCTTAACCATAGTGAAAGATAGGACAATAATCACAGGCACCGACGATCGTAGGGAGCTTCGTATGCTTGAGGCTGTGTTCATTCGGGAGCTGACACCAGTAATTAACATTCAGATGAATTCGACTTAGAACATTCAGCTGTTCGATGGTCCTCCATTGACCCAAAGGAAAGATGGCAGACCTGGCGGACAACTAGAAGCCGGAATCAGGCAACAATCACCTCAACCTATCCTCCGGCGTTCCCTATGATTGAGAAGGTTAGATGAATCGTAGAGTAAGGTATACCGACACTTATAAATGTCTAGATTTCTCCTTGTGAGTGACTTGACCAACTCCGATGCTTCTGTCGATGTCACCGGCACTCCCGCCCCCCTCATGCGGCCGCCCGGATACCATCACACCCGCAAGATCCCGCACCTGCACCAGCCGGACAGACAGGCTCCCATGCTGCCTCCTCCGGGTATATCCGACGTGGCCGGTCACTTTCCAAGACGGACAGACAGCATAACTCCATAATCCACAACGACTACTGGGAATACAAGTGCATAGAAGCAGGGCGGATTCTTCGCATGGTCGTCCCTCAAGAACGCCTCGACCACCTCTGCGACTACGACACATTGAAGAAGGAAATTTTTCCAAACTACCAACTTCGGGGAACTGGGATAAGGAAACAAATCCTCTTGTAACACCCAAACATCTCCCCCTAAGCTGGCCGACTGTGGCCAGTCCCGACGACAGCCCTGATGACTCCTGTGGCACTCTACTCTGAGCGACGTGTGTACTCCATCAATTCACTGGTCTCACCATCCCTATGGTCTGGGATTAGATTGGCGCATCCACGGATCCCATCCCCCATATTTCTAGTACCAGCTGGAAATATGGGAGGAAAATGTATCAGCTGGAAATATTAATATTGATAATGGCTCCAAAGAGCCTCTACTTACAAGATCACCATTGCCGGTGCTACAAGGAAATTTTGTTCCGGTAGCTGAATTTAAAACAACATCAACCTTGTGAGCTAGGAGTTAATATATTTCTATTATGGGCTCAATATAGCCAGTGCTACTTGTACATTTCGTTCTGGTCTAAAACGACACCAACCTTGTGAACTCAGTATACCTATGTCAGTTGAACAGAGTGTATTTCTGAAGATGTCACATTGCTGACGAAACGTTGAACAATAAAAATGGAAAGATTAAGTGATCTAGTGTTCCTTCAACCTTTAGATATTTGAGTAGAATGGAAAATATCATTAAGAAATTTACCACTAGTTACAATGCTGTTGTATTTAATGACCAGAGTGATAGACGATTTACGAAAGAACATTTGCTTTACTCTTTGTACTCCATTAAGAATTTTGTTTGCAGTCTTCTCGAAGACAATCAGTCAAATTAATCAGTGATTCACCCCACATTCTTCCAGGCTGTGTACTAAGAACTACTGACTAAATCCAGAACTGTTAAGTCCACAAAGTCTAAAACTGCTTCTCCATAGAGGCAGTAGCTGTCTTCCTGATACCCTTGCTACCTCTCAAGTACCATTGATGAGATTAGTCCAAACTAGCTTGCCGTATTTGTGAATAATTTCCAGAATTAGAGTCAGTACCCCTTGTCTCCAGACACCTGGGAGTCTGGCATCAATTCCCGTGCTCCTATCGTTAACAACATAAATGACTACCCAAGATCAAAGAATGTCTCCTATGACGGTACAGAGCACTGTTGCTCTTCCTGCTCTGCCGTTTGGGACAAGTGTCACATTCACTTCTAGCATTGTCGTGTGATTTAGAAAAATGGACTCGCCAAATAAGAACTGCGTTATCATTGACCGATTCCCTTAATTAGAAAGGCTACTGAGGCTGGTAGCGTGACGTGCTAACCCTCCTGCTATATTTTACTATATATTTTATAAGGTGATCAGACGCATACAAGATTCTCAACCCGTCCTCGCAAATTCGTATAGTTAATATTGACTTATTAAATACGTGCATAGGTGACATACTAAACATAATAGTTTACCTTGAAAAGCTTCATAAAAAACACCGACCTTACCTAACCTTGTTAGTATGTTAAGATAAGCATCTTATAGCTTCGTAATTACAATTGTTACTTAACCTATTATAGGTATAGGTTAAGTAATAACTGTAATTACAAAGCAATAAGATGCTTATCTTAACATACTAACAAGGTTAGGTTAGGTCGGTGTTTTCTAAGAAGCTTTTCAAGGTAAACTATTATGTTTAGTATATCACCTATGCACTTATTTAATAAGTCAATATTGACTATATGAATTTGCGAGGACGGGTTGAAGATTCTACACCAACCACGCAACTCAGTAATCTTGCGAGGCTCCATGAAGGCCGGCAAGTCATTCCCACTATGTATTCACGCCCATCAATATTTACTGATTTTACACAGACATCTTCAATTTAACGTGAATGCAAGAACAAACGATTTTTTTCGAAAACCAATTCCAATGAAATAAACCTTCATTTTTGTTTGAAAGGTGCTCAACCCATGTGTACATGCGATTGCTGGAGTTTTGTTATTTGTTAATAAGAAAAGACAAAAAATTCTCTACCACCAACACACTCGGTTTGAGGTTACGAGAACCTCCTATATTGCGTGTATTATGACGTATACTTTACTTAAGGCCAAAAATCGTTGTACTAGAAAAAGAAAGAGGCACGCGATATCGACATACTGTCCCGTTTTCTGTTTTGGGGTCCTCTGGTAGGTTAAGATTTTAGTACGACAGTTTCTTGACGATATCGACATACTTGGGAAACTGGTAGGTTAGGACAGACGACGACGGGCTAGTGGTTACCTTAGAGGCATAGAAACACAGACATGCCTCACAGTAACTACTGGGACGCTTGCCACAAGATGAAATGTAAATTGCATTTGCGAGTGACCATTGACACAAATACGAGTTCTGGGCAGATGTTGGCGACCATCAACACAAAAATATATCACCACTTCTCTGTGTATGTACATTGAACGTTACCTTTAGTCCCGGAATGTGTTCAGTAATAAGCTGCGCTTGCTGGCTGGTCAGTACTGACACGGCCTAAATAACAATTCAAAGCTTGACAGGACCTTAATCCCAGCAAACAGCACACAGGCAGAACGCAGCCGTGGAAGGTATTTGGCTCACCGGCACACGTCCCTGGCGACACTTGGCTCACCGGCACACGTCCCTGAAGACACTTGGCTCACCGGCACACGTCCCTGAAGACACTTGGCTCACCGGCACACGTCCCTGAAGACACTTGGCTCACCGGCACACGTCCCTGAAGACACTTTGCTCACCGACACATGTCCCTGGCAACACTTGGCTCACCGACACACGTCCCTGAAGACACTTGGTTCACCGACACACGTCCTTGGAGACACTTGGCTCACCTGCACACGTCCCTGAAGACACTTGGCTCACCGACACACGTCTCTGAAGACACTTGGCTCACCGACACATCCCTGGCGACACTTGACTCACCAACACACGTCCCTGAAGACACATGGCTCACCGGCACACGTCCCTGGTAACACTTGGCTCACCGACACACGTCCCTGAAGACACTTGGCTCACCAACAAACGTCCCTGCCAACACTTGGCTCACCGACACACGTCCCTGACTACACTTGGCTCACGACACACACGTCCCTGGCAACACTTGCCTCACCGACACACACGTCCCTGGAGACACTTGGCTCACCGACACACGTCCCTGGAGACACTTGGCTCACCGACACACGTCCCTGACAACACTTGGCTCACCGACACACGACCCTGGCAGCACTTGGCTCACCGACACACGTCCCTGGAGACACTTGGCTCACTGACACACGTCCCTGAAGACACTTGGCTCACCGACATACGTCCCTGAAGACACTTGGCTCACCGACACACGTCCCTGACTACACTTGGCTCAACGACACACGTCCCTGGCGACACTTGGCTCACCAACACACGTCCCTGAAGACACTTGGCTCACCGACACACGTCCCTGAAGACACTTGGCTCACCGACACACGTCCCTGAAGACACTTGGCTCAACGACACACGTCCCTGGAGACACTTGGCTCTCCGACACACACGTCCCTGGAGACACTTGGCTCACCGACACACGTCCCTGGAGACACTTGGCTCACCGACACACGTCCCTGGAGACACTTGGCTCACCGACACACGTCCCTGGAGACACTTGGCTCAACGACACACGTCCCTGGAGACACTTGGCTCACCGACACACGTCCCTGAAGACACTTGGCTCACCGACACACGTCCCTGAAGACACTTGGCTCACCGACACACGTCCCTGGCAACACTTGCCTCACCGACACACACGTCCCTGGAGACACTTGGCTCACCGACACACGTCCCTGGAGACACTTGGCTCACCGACACACGTCCCTGACAACACTTGGCTCACCGACACACGTCCCTGGCAACACTTGGCTCACCGACACACACGTCCCTGACTACACTTGGCTCAACGACACACGTCCCTGGAGACACTTGGCTCACCGACAAACACGTCCCTGGCTAAACTTGGCTCACCGACACACGTCCCTGACTACACTTGGCTCAACGACATACGTCCCTGGAGACACTTGGCTCACCGACACACACGTCCCTGGCAATACTTGGCTCACCGACACACGTCCCTGGCAACACTTGGCTCACCGACACACGTCCCTGGAGACACTTAGCTCACTGACACACGTCCCTGGAGACATTTGGCTCACCGACACACGTCCTTTGTGGGGTAAATTACATCACCTCCCAACTTGATCACAATCAATAAAAGGAAATTGGCTTACCTGGTTGATACCTGGTTGATGGGGTTCTGGGAGTTCTTCTACTCCCCAAGGAGTAGAGCGGCCCGCAGGCCCACATACCCACCACAGCCCGGTTGGTCCGGCACTCTTTGAAGGAAACAATCTAGTTTCCTCTTGAAGATGTCCACGGTTGTTCCTGCAATATTTCTGATGTTCGCTGGGAGGACGTTGAACAACCGTGGACCTCTGATGTTCATACAGTGTTCTCTGATTGTGCCCATGGCACCTCTGCTTTTCACTGGTTCTATTCTGCATTTTCTTCCATGTCGTTTACTCCAGTACATTGTTATTTTACTGTGCAGATTTGGGACCTGTCCCTCCAGTATTTTCCATGTGTATATTATTTGGTATCTCTCTCGTCTCCTTTCTAGTGAGTACATTTGGAGAGCTTTGAGACGATCCCAATAATTTAGGTGCTTTATCTCGTCTATGCGTGGTTATCTTGAGGTTATCTTGAGATGATTTCGGGGCTTTTTAGTGTCCCCGTGGCCCGGTCCTCGACCAGGCCTCCATCCCCAGGAAGCAGCCCGTGACAGCTGACTAACACCCAGGTACCTATTTACTGCTAGGTAACAGGGGCATAGGGTGAAAGAAACTCTGCCCATTGTTTCTCTCCGGCGCCCGGGATCGAACCCGGGACCACAGGATCACAAGTCCAGCGTGCTGTCTGCTTGGCCGACCGGCTCCCCAGGGGTCGTGCCCAGGGGTCTGACTTGACCCCTGGGCACAAAGACTCATAATACCCATACCCAAGCCTAATTCACAAAAATTCAGACCCATTTCTCTGACGTCGTGCATGTGTAAAGTTCTTGAGAGGATTATACTTGACAGACTAATGTTTCAAATCAAGCTCCACCTTGCTCATAACCTGTATGGTTTGCTTCCTGGAAGATACACACAAACTTGCTTTGCTGAATATTTTATCAGAGAGGGACCAAGCTCTCAAGCGGCATTTATTGATCTCCACACTGCTTTTGATACAGCAGAGAAATAATCTTAGAACAACTAGCCTCTTTTGGAGTTAAGGGAAGACTGTTGACATGGCTCAGGGATTACCTGAGTAACAGAACCACCTCAGTCCTTTTCAAGGGGGTCAAAAGTAAACTTTGTGCACCCTTTGAGTTGGGTACACCCCAGGGTGGAGTGCTAAGTCCTACACTGTTCAATGTTCTGATGCACAAATTAACAATTGATATTCCCACACTACCTGACGAAGTCGTCATCTGTTAAGCCTATGACATATGCATTGCTGCAAATGCCCAAATTAGGCTGCAAACTCTACTTGATTCACTCACTGCTAAAAGCATTGAATGTGGTCTTGTTATCTCTATAACTAAATCCAGAGTTCTCCATCCCCAAGGAAAAACTCATGTCCCTATAACTTTCAAGGTCAACAACCTGAACATTGAAAAATGTAGGCAGCACAAATACCTTAGAGTTGGTATTAACAGTGACATTGTAAACAATCTACACCGTAGGTTAAAAGAAAGACTTAAACCAGTGAAAACACTTAATGGTAAGAATATTCGGATCAATATTAAATATGCTAGACTATTCTATATGATGTTTATTTGATCTCTCGTTGATTATAATGCTTTGCACTTAATTAATTTCCCCTCCTCTGTGTTGGGCAAATTTGAAGTAGTACAGAGTGAAGCCATGAGTATAATTCTTGGTGCCTCGAGATGCACAAGAATCATCAACATGAGGGAAGAACTCATGCTAGAGAGAACCTAGCCAAATTGCAGAGTGATGATGTTGGCAAACTTTAGTCAATAAGACAAGATCTCTCTAAGGAGGACAAAGAAAAGATGAAAATGAACCTCATTGAAGCAAAATATCTAAATGGGGATAGAAATGAAGACAAAAATTCTTTTTTCTACAACGTGTCAGGGACTGGAAAGTTAGTGAAATGGTACATAAAAAAAGGCAACAAAATCATTAGTGGAAGCGTGCATTATTAGCGTATTTATCAAAATCATTAGCGTGCCGTATATGTTCTCTGTATTCCCTCTATTTCAGCAATCTCTCCTGCTCTGAAGGGGGAAGTGAGTACTGAGCAGTACTCAAGACGGGACAACACAAGTGATTTGAAGAGTACAACGATTGTGATGGGATCTCTGGACTTTAAGGTTCTCGTAATCCATCCTATCATTTTTCTGGCTGACGCAAATACTTGCTTGGTTATGCTCCTTAAACGTTAGGTCGTCGGACATCATTATTCCCAAATCCTTGACATGCTGTTTTCCTACTATGGGCAGATTTGACTGTGTGTTGTACCCTGTATTATGTTTAAGATCCTGATTTTTGCCGTATCTGAGTGCCTGGAATTTATCACCGTTAAACATCATGTTATTTTCTGCTGCCCAGTCGAAAACTTTGTTAATATCTGTTTGTAGTTTATCAATGTCTTCAGCAGAGGTAATTTTCATGCTGATTTTTGTATCATCTGCAAAGGATGACACGAAGCTGTGACTTGTGTTTTTGTCTATATCTGATATGAGAATAAGGAACAGCAGTGGTGCAAGGACTGTACCTTGAGGTACAGAGCTTTTAACTGCGCTCGGACTCGATTTTACTTGATTGACTGTTACTCTTGTGTTCTGTTCGACAGGAAATTGAGTATCCAGCGTCCTACTTTACCAGTTATACCCATTGACCTCATTTTGTGTGCAATCACTCCATGGACACATTTGTCGAATGCGTTTGCAAAATCTGTGTATACGACATCTGCATTATGTTTTTCCTCTAGTGCCTCAGTGATTTTGTCATAGTGGTCAAGTAGCTGTGAGAGGCATGATCTTCCTGCTCGAAATCCATGTTGGCCTAGATTGTGGAGGTCATTGGTTTCCATGATTCTAGTGACCTGACTCCTGATCACTCTCTCAAATACTTTTATTATGTGGGACGTTAGTGCTACTGGTCTATAATTCTTTGCCAATGCTTTGCTATCACCCTTGTGTAGAGGGGCAACGTCTGCTGCTTTAAGCGCATCTGGTATCACCCCTGTGTCCAAGCTCTTTCTCCACACAATACTGAGTGCCTGTGCTACTGGCACTTTGCATTTCTTTATAAATCTTGAATTCCATGAGTCTGGACCCGGGGCTGTGTGCATGGGTGTTACGAACCCAAGTTCATCATCAGAGCACGGAGCAGTGACGTCAACGCCATCTGTGAGTCCGCTCCCGAAACCCCCACGAAATGGACGACGCCATCTAGTGGTGGCAGGAATATGCCAGCTGGACATGCTAGATTATTGTCCTGGTAGCTCGTGAGGCAGCGAGTGCTGACCTCTGGTGAGGTGGTGCTCAGAACATCAGCACCATCTATTGAGCTAGAAGCTGTACGTTTGTGTATGAGCCAGTAAGTGATGTGTCTTAGTGGTCCCATGTAGTGTCCCAGTACTGATGACGTGTCTGCTTTCACAGAGTCAACATAGGGCTGCTGTGATGCAGGAAGAGTCAGTCTACCCAAGGCAGCCAAGGTCTCTTTACCAGTCTGCTTCATAGAAGTAGTGAGCCGCCACCGGACGAGAACTGTAGAGTGTTCAACTGTCTGCCTGAGGAGTGGCAGTGACGGGATTCGCCGTACCCGGGGCTGGCTGGTGAAAGAGATGGCCGACTGTGGTGCCGAACGAGGAGAGTAACCAGCGAGTTACACGAAGCTTCTGCCTAGGGCTCGCAACCCTAGTATTCGCTCGTGAAGTGGCCTAACAGCGTGAGGCTGATTGGTACCTGCCAGCTACAGGCTGGACTGTGATTGTGGGCCTTCACGACGAGGCACCCAGTGGAATTGTGATTTGGCTGGCCTGTGGCCAGGGTAGACTCATCGTGGTTTCCTGGTACTTGCAGAGGGTAGTGCCGCGGAATAGGAAACCAGGCAAGACTGCACGGAGTGAGCTTCGCCATGTGTTCAGCGTCTTCAGAGTGAGAAGATGATGTACATTGTGTAGTGATATTTCCCGTTTATGACTTTTATATATCTATGGTGATGGTAAGACTAATTATACATGGTATAAAGTGACTAACTTGTGTGTTTAATGTACCTCCCCTTTTCATTTTACTTGCATTACTGAGCTCGCCCCTTGAAAGCCTCTAATAACTTGGGGCCGGATACCCAAACTCGAATACCATCAGAAAAGAACCCGGTTGCGTCCCATTAGGGCCGTAAGAACGGGCATATTGTCAATTTCTCATTCAAAATCTGCCACGCTCTCTTGATATCAGTTATATTTACAGGTGTTTGAGTATCATTCATAAAGAAATTGTCCAAATCTTCCACTTTCATGCTGAGTATCGGAGTGCTAAACATGTCCTAATACTGCTTTTTTAGGATTTCACTAATTTTTTTGTCATCCTCAGTGTATGATCCTTCACTAATACGAATAGGTCCAATACTGGCAGTGCTTTTCGCTTTTGATTTAGCATATGTGAAGAAATATTTTGGGCTTTTCTTTATTTCTTGAATTGCTTTCTGTTCTAGTTGCCTTTCTTCAGTCTGATAGGAATGCTTCAGTCTGTTCGATTTCTTCAATCTCCCTGTTTAAATTATTTCTTATTTGTATGGAGAGTCGTGTCTGCTTAAGCATTTCCGTTAATTTCTTCCTTCTTTTGTAATGTCGTCTGTGTTCTCTTTCTACATTTGACCTCTTTCTGGCTTTCCTCAAAGGAACATGTTTCAGACAGACTTCATATGCTTCAGAACTTAACTTTATTTCTTGATTTTGGTTTCAAGCCTTGTATGTTTGCAAATATGAATGATTTCCCACATTGCGTGTCACTTTTGGTGGGCTTTCGTAGTTCTCCCCCCACTCTACCCAGATCCAGGGTGTGTTGTTTTGGAAGTGATTCGTCCAGTTTTGGTAGTAGGATGGGTGTTGTGTGGTGTAGTACCTGTGTGCTTGTTGATAATTTGTATTCCATTCTTGTGGGTATCTCCCTTCCCCTCTGTAATCCTGTAGTGGTTCCATCTGACTGTTCCTCTCTCTTATATTTTCTACTGTTTCTGCCTTCCTCTTAAAAATGTCCAGTGTCATATTGATCTTCCCGTCTATAACGCTGTGTACCTCTCACGTGGAATTCCGGACACTGAAGATTGTAGCATTTTTTGTCCATAATTGAAAATTGACATAATTTAGGGTGAAAGTATCTACACCCTGTTCCAAAACGGCATGTACCCCTCGCCAACATGTTACTGCATTTTCGTGGATGTAGAAAATTGCATTTTGCTCCTACTTTTCCGTATTTGCATATTCCTGTAGCGTAGAATTTGCAAATATGTTCAGTTTTTGCGTTTTTCAAGGTATTTATACTTGTGTCTGTCTTGTCTACCTCTTTATTGGAGCCATCTCCGTCTTTCGTCCCAATTCCTTCATTTATGCCCTCTGTCTCACTGTTGCTCTCATTGTTTATATTACCTGGCTCTGCAATATTACTGTTATTTTGTACTACAATACCCTCTTCCTCCACACTACTGCTGCGGTTCTCTAAACTGTCTGTTCCTGAGTTTTGGTCGTTATCCAAAGTTGTCTTTTCCCAGTCCGCATATATCACTGGTAGCTTTTCTGTGAATGATAATCTCTGTGGCTCTGGAATGTTTTTCATCAGTTTAGTTATGTTCTCGCACATTAACCTGTCATCTTTGCAAACCCAGTAAATTCCTTGTCTGTTTGTGCATCCTGGCGATAATTCTGCACAGCCCAGGTGAAATCTTATGTTACAGATGCAACACTTGACACCTACAGTACGTCTTCCCAATACTTCCGAACACTCGCCACACATCTCCATTAGTCTGATGTATTGTATTGTATTTGTGCTTCACTGTATGGATCACTTGTTGATGTCAGTCATTTTACTCTTTAAAAATTATATGTATATATTTATAATATTATATGTATACCGTATATTTGTAATATTATGCATGTTATTTTGTTCAAACCTTGCAAGATTTATTAATAAAAATCAATAAAAACTAGAAAAAATGAGTTTACCTCATGTGTCGTGATTTTATGGCAATACTGTCTAATGTCAGTTGAACTTCCTTCATGATAGAATGAAGAGTTAGTAGAATTAAGGTTGGATTCAGCGGCTTTCAGCAACCTGTGAAAATTTACCACATAAATCCAATATACAAACCAATTAATACAAATATAAAGTGCAGGTTAGGGCATTAGCTTTTATAATCTCCTAGCCTGTTTTATCCTGGAAAACATATTAAACACAATGTCTAACGTTGTTAAACCTTACCAGATATTGACTGATTGGTTTGGATATTAACTATAATTAAGTTAATGACAAGCAGATATCGTGTATTGCAAGATATTGATTACCATATAAAAATCTAGCTTAACTATAGTTAAGACAGGTACGACATGGAGAAAATATTCACCAAAGATCTATTAACTATACATTTTTCTGGAAATTAAGTTGTGACTCAAGAAAGTCTCATGAAAATCTTGACTGAGTACTTACTGGCCTTTGAGTTTTAAACCGGTGATAAACTGGGTGTCTCTAGAGATAACGGGTTAAGGCTGTTGCATCACTCACAAGTCTGTAACACAACAAGCTAGCCTCCTGTTACGGCCACAATGGGAGCAACCGGGTTCTTTCAGGTGGTACGAAAGTTCTGGTATCCGGCCACAACTAGTAGTGGCTTTCAAGGGGTGAGCTCAGTAATGCAAGTACAACAAAGGGGGAGGTACATTAAACACAACAGTTCATCACTTTAACCATATATAATTATTCTTCCCATCACCATATATATAAACTCGAAGTATTACTACACTATGTACATCATCATTCTCTCAGAAGACACTGAACACTCAGCAAGTTCATTCCGTGCAGTCTTGTAACGGGTTCCTTATCCGTGGTACTATCCTCGCAGGTACCAGGAAACCACGATGAGTCTACCTGGCCACGGGCCAGCCAAACACAATTCCACCAGTGCCTCTTCGTGAAGGCCCACACCACAGTCCAGCCTGGTGCTGGCAGGTACCAATCAGCCTCACGCTGTTAGGCCACTTCACGAGCGAATACTAGGGTTGCGAGCCCTAGGCAGGAGCTTCGTGTAACTCGCTGGTTACCTCCTCTTTCGGCACCACGGTCGGTCGTCTCTTCCACTAGCCAGCCCGGGTACGGCGAATCTCGTCACTACAGGCAGACAGTTTAACAC
>WNGS01003535.1:0-10227 GCA_020271785.1 Procambarus virginalis
CCTGGGTCCACCATGCTGGAGCGGTCCCCTGGGCCCCCATGGCTGGAGGGTCCCTGGGCCCCCATGCTGGAGGGTCCCTGGGCCACCATGCTGGAGGGTCCCTGGGCCCCCATGCTGGAGGGTCCTGGGCACCATGCTGGAGGGGTCCCCTGGGCCCCCATCTGGAGGGTCCCTGGGCCACCATACTGGAGGGTCCCTGGGCCACCATGCTGGAGGGTCCCTGGGCCACCACTAGCTGGAGGGTCCCTGGGCCACCATCTGGAGGGTCCCTGGGCCACCATGCTGGAGGGGTCCCTGGGCCACCATGCTGGAGGGTCCCCTGGGCCACCATGCTGGGAGGGTCCCCTGGGCCACCATGCTGGAGGGTCCCCTGGGCCCCCATGCTGGAGGGTCCCTGGGCCCCATGCTGGAGGGTCCCCTGGGCTGGAGGCCTCTGCCACGGGGTCACCTGGGCCCCAATGCTGGAGGGTCCCCTGGGCCCCCATGCTGGAGGGTCCCTGGGCCACCATGCTGGAGGGTCCCTGGGCCCCATGCTGGAGGGTCCCTGGGCCACCCATGCTGGAGGGTCCCTGGGCCACCATGCTGGAGGGTCCCTGGGCCCCATCTGGAGGTCCCTGGGCCACCATCTGGAGGGTCCCCTGGGCCCCATGCTGGAGGGTCCCTGGGCCACCATGCTGGAGGGTCCCCTGGGCCACCATACTGGAGGGTCCCTGGGCCACCATGCTGGAGGGTCCCTGGGCCACCATCTGGAGGGTCCCTGGGCCCCCATCTGAGGGCCGGCCACCATACTGGAGGGTCCCCTGGGCCACCATACTGGAGGGTCCCCTGGGCCCCATACTGGAGGGTCCCCCTGGGCCCCATACTGGAGGGTCCCCTGGGCCACCATCTGGAGGGTCCCCTGGGCCCCATCTGGAGGGTCCCCTGGGCCCCATGCTGGAGGGTCCCTGGGCCACATGCTGGAGGGTCCCCTGGGCCCCATACTGGAGGGTCCTGGGCCCCCATGCTGGAGGGTCCCTGGGCCCCATGCTGGAGGGTCCGGGCCCATGCTGGAGGGTCCCTGGGCCCACCATACTGGAGGGTCCCCTGGGCCCCATGCTGGTAGGGTCCTGGGCCACCATGGGAGGGGGTAGAAAGTAGAGATAGGAGGGGGAAGAGAGAGAGAGAAAAAAGAGAGAGAGAGACGAGAGAGAGAGAGAGAGAGAGAGAGAGAGAGAGAGAGAGAGAGAGGAGAAAGAGCAATGGGGCATGTCTTACAGAGTATTCAAGTTACGAAATTAATTAAAGAATTGCTTCCAGGAAGCATTTGTACTGAACCCATTACTACTCTCCTCTCTCCTCCTTCCCTGCTCCTCTTCTCTCTCTCTCTCTCTCTCTCTCTCTCTATCTCTCTCTCTCTCTCTCTTCTCGCTCTCTCTCTCTCTCTCTATCAGTCTCCTCTCTCTCCAACTATCTTAAAAAAGAAATCAATTATCTCCAAAATCTACATATGATTTACGGGGGCGATTACAGGATTATGAGAAAAAAATAATATATCCCATAATTCTATTAAATTATAGCTATCAGAATAATCCTTGCAAGATTATCGTTTAATTTACGAGCTGGAAAACTTCGGCCCAAAGAAAATTATAGATGAAATAATTTTAAATATGCAATAAATAAGAAAATTGATACTTTTGTTTTGAACATTTTTAAATAAGAAATGAACCGTCAAGAACATCAGGATCTAGAGGTTTCGTTCCGTGGATGGTTGGACTTGCTGTCTCGGACGTGTAGGATTGGTCACTCACTGTCTCGGACGTGTAAGATTGGTCACTCACTGTCTCGGACGTGTAGGATTGGTCACTCACTGTCTCGGACGTGTAGGATTGGTCACTCACTGTCTCGGACGTGTAGGATTGGTCACTCACTGTCTCGGACGTGTAGGATTGGTACTCACTGTCTCGAACGTGTAAGATTGGTCACTCACTGTCTCGGACGTGTAGGATTGGTCACTCACTGTCTCGGACGTGTAGGATTGGTCACTCACCGTCTCGGACGTGTAAGATTGGTCACTCACTGTCTCGGACGTGTAGGATTGGTCACTCACTGTCTCGGACGTGTAGGATTGGTCACTCACTGTCTCGGACGTGTAAGATGGTCACTCACTGTCTCGGACGTGTAGGATTGGTCACTCACTGTCTCGGACGTGTAGGATTGGTCACTCACTGTCTCGAACGTGTAAGATTGGTCACTCACTGTCTCGGACGTGTAGGATTGGTCACTCACTGTCTCGGAGTATAGGATGGTCACTCACTGTCTCGGACGTATGGGATTGGACAGACGCTGTGTCGGACTTAGTGGCTGAGACACACTGCTTCGGACACATAGAACTGGACACAAGTGTCCCACAGTTTTCAGCGATTTTTTTTAAATACATTTCCATTTAGTGGATTAACTCCAGTAAGGAAATATACTAGAGTAATCCACTTTGGCGGATTAGCGCGGGTAAATCCACGTGGGGACATTAACGCGGGTTAATTCTCCTTGCGAGGATTGACGTAGGTAAATCCTTGTTAGACTGATACTTGTTAGACGAGTACATCTATGTTATGCGTAATATTTTGGTTGGTAAATCTCCGTTAAGCTGACTAACTCGCTTTGTAAATCCCCGCTAACCGGATTAACTTAATGGGTAAATGCCCTGCTAGCCTAATTAACTTGATGGGTAAATCCCTGCTAGCCGAATTAACTTGATGGGTAAATCCCGGCTAGCCGGATTAACTTGATGGGTAAATCCCGGCTAGCCGGATTAACTTGATGGGTAAATCACCGCTAGCCGGATTAACTTGATGGGTAAATCCCTGCTAGCCGAATTAACTTGATGGGTAAATCCCGGCTAGCCGGATTAACTTGATGGGTAAATCCCGGCTAGCCGAATTAACTTGCTGGGTAAATCACCGCTAGGTGGTTTAACATAGTGGATAAATCACCTTTAGGCAGATTAACTAGGTGAGTAAATCCCCGTTAAGATTATTAACTCGGTTGGTAAATCCGCCGTTAGAAGGATTAACTCTGCCTTAACAAGATCTATATAAACATGTGCATGAACAAGGGACGTAAAATGGATTTAAATACAGATTTAAATTAGGAAGCCGGTCGGCCGAGCGGACAGCACGCTGGACTTGTGATCCTGTGGTCCTGGGTTCGATCCCAGGCGCCGGCGAGAAACAATGGGCAGTTTCTTTCACCCTATGCCCCTGTTACCTAGCAGTAAAATAGGTACCTGGGTGTTAGTCAGCTGTCACGGGCTGCTTCCTGGGGGTGGAGGCCTGGTCGAGGACCGGGCCGCGGGGACACTAAAAAGCCCCGAAATCATCTCAAGATAACCTCAAGATAACAGATACGAGCAAGAGTCGGGGCCTTGGAACCGAAGCTCAACCCACTATCGCACATTCCATTAATAAAATCCCTTGTACCCCCCAAAAGATAATATATCATGCTAATATTATCCGCAGTAAGAATTATCATGCCAGTGATTGGGCACGTCCCCTGGTGGTGATTGGGAGCTCAAATCTGATGATTCAAATATAATCCAATATTACAAGAGCAAGAATCGTATTATCTATGAATAATCAATGGGTTATTATATTAATTTGGCCCCCCTGTCGTTACAAGAATGATGATAATTAGTATGATTCGTGTATTAAATGGCTATGTGTCCTCAGGCAATGTTCACATCAGAGCGGGTTGCAATATTTGGTTTGCAGGCGATGAGTCACAATAACGTGGCTAAAGTATGTTGACCAGACCACACACTAGAAGGTGAAGGGACGACGACGTTTCGGTCCGTCCTGGACCATTCTCAATATTCGGTTTAGTGGGGGGTAAAATGTCCCCTGTAACGAGGTCGGAGGGGGTGCGGTGTGTCAGGTTAAAGAGGGTGTTGGAGTAAACGGGACTGGTGTGTGGGGGCATAAAACAGGTGAAGCGAGCGCAATAAGGTGCCAAGCAACGGTAGTAATTACGGTCGGAAAACGTTTCGTGATAATACAGTTAATTGGCACTTTGCGATCTTTGTGGTTGGTTTATCGGTGCATACAGAGCTGTGTGTTTTCAGCAGTGAGTGTCGATTAGGTCGAGAATTCCCCGTAATACTGTGTGGGATAAATACTTAACACTGTTATTGGTTCTTTTTATTGTATTTGTCCATGGGAAATAGCCGAGCGGACAGCACGCGTGACTTGTGATCCTGTGGTCCTGGCCCGCCAAACACACACCGAAACTACGACGTTGGTACAACGTTCGAACAAGTTTTAACACCTCCTAACCAGTTATAACAACCAATATAGCAAGTTGTAACAACGTTCTAACACGTCATAAACACGTTAAGCCAAGATGTAACAACTTTATTACAAGTTGTAACAAGCGGAAAATTGAGACAGTTACGGTTTGTGTTTCCAGGGGGGTTCGATCCCAGGCGCCGGCGAGAAACAATGGGCAGAGTTTCTTTCACTCTATGCCCCTGTTACCTAGCAGCAAAATAGGTACCTGGGTGTTAGTCAGCTGTCACGGGCTGCTTCCTGGTGGTGGAGGCCTGGTCGAGGACCGGGCCGCGGGGACACTAAAGCCCCGAAATCATCTCAAGACAACCTCAAGATATGTATGTTGATCTCGATTCCTGTGTGTGGTGCCCAGCCACTTTGACTGGACGGTAGAGCGACGGTCTCGCTTCATGCAGGTCGGCGTTCAATCCCCGACCGTCCACCAAGTGGTTGGGCACCATTCCTTTCCTCCGTCCCATCCCAAATCCTTATCCTGACCCCTTCCCAGTGCTATATAGTCGTAATGGCTTGGCGCTTTCTCCTGATAGTTTCATTTCATTGCTGTTCCTGTGCTTGTTTTATTTACGAGTTGTCTTGTGTTTGTGTTTGAATATTTAAACAAATGAAAATGAAAACCTCAGTATAGAAACAGGATTAATTAATAATTTATAAACACAGTGGGTATATCTCGAGGTTATCTTGAGATGATTTCGGGGCTTTAGTGTCCCCGCGGCCCGGTCCTCGACCAGGCCTCCACCCCCCAGGAAACAGCCCGTGACAGCTGACTAACACCCAGGTACCTATTTTACTGCTAGGTAACAGGGCATAGGGTGAAAGAAACTCTGCCCATTGTTTCTCGCCGGCGCCTGGGATCGAACCCAGGACCACAGGATCACAAGTCCAGCGTGCTGTCCGCTCGGCCGACCGGCTCAGGGAGCCGGCCGACTCTAGTTGCATACTAGTTGTATCTAGTTGCTAACAGAACTGATATTTCAGAAGGATAGACTACAGTAGAAGACATTTTATTTTAAAAATACAATCCAGTTTTTTTAATCATTTGCTGGAAAATATGCTAATGGAAGTTTTATAGAAATTTAAAAAGAAAAGTTAAAAAAAACTAATATTATCATAATAGAAATATATATAACTGTCTCCATATATTTGCTGTTGAAAATAAAATTTAGAATTTCGAAGTGATATAGTGTTGAAAATATACAACTTCTAGTTGGAGAATACATGGTCAGAAAGGTTGGGGGGGGGGGGAATTTTCAAGGGAAAGCGCCAAGCCATTACGAGTATATAGCACTGGGAAGGGGGCAGGGAAGGAATGGTGCCCAACCACTTGGACGGTCGGGGATTGAACGCCGACCTGCATGAAGCGAGCGCAAGGTTACTATGTGTTGTGTTGGCTCACTGTACAGGAGTCTCAGACGGCGCCCGTCTGTCTTATTAGAGCTGTCCACTCCTGTCAGGAAGGGGGGAGGGGGGGGGGATTACTGACCAGTGGTTGTGGTGGCCAACAACCTGTCAAGTGTCATAATCTGTCAAATGTCACAACTGACCAGTGGTTGTGGTGATCAATCACCTGTCAAGTGTCAGAACTGATCAGTGTTGTGGTGGTCAATAACCTGTCAAGTGTCACAACTGACCAGTGTTATGGTGGTTAATAACCTGTCAAGTGTCACAACTGACCAATGGTTGTGGTGGTTAATAACCTGTCAAGTGTCACAACTGACCAGTGTTATGGTGGTCAATAACCTGTCAAGTGTCACAACTGACCAGTGTTATGGTGGTCAATAACCTGTCAAGTGTCACAACTGACCAGTGTTATGGTGGTCAATAACCTGTCAAGTGTCACAACTGACCAGTGTTATGGTGATCAATAACCTGTCAAGTGTCACAACTGACCAGTGTTATGGTGGTCAATAACCTGTCAAGTGTCACAACTGACCAGTGTTATGGTGGTCAATAACCTGTCAAGTGTCATAACCTGTCAAGTGTCACAACTGACCATGGTTGTGGTGGTCAATAACCTGTCAAGTGTCACAACTGACCAGTGGTTGTGGTGGTCAATAACCTGTCAAGTGTCACAACTGACCAATGGTTGTGGTGGTCAATAACCTGTCAAGTGTC
The DNA here is from genome assembly GCA_020271785.1 of Procambarus virginalis. Taxonomy (NCBI): domain Eukaryota; kingdom Metazoa; phylum Arthropoda; class Malacostraca; order Decapoda; family Cambaridae; genus Procambarus; species Procambarus virginalis. Next base: position 6,435 of record WNGS01003535.1, read on the forward strand.
ACAACTGACCAGTGTTGTGGTGGTCAATAACCTGTCAAGTGTCACAACTGACCAGTGTTGTGGTGGTCAATAACCTGTCAAGTGTCACAACTGACCAGTGTTGTGGTGGTCAATAACCTGTCAAGTGTCACAACTGACCAGTGTTATGGTGGTCAATAACCTGTCAAGTGTCACAACTGACCAGTGTTATGGTGGTCAATAACCTGTCAAGTGTCACAACTGACCAGTGTTGTGGTGGTCAATAACCTGTCAAGTGTCACAACTGACCAGTGTTGTGGTGGTTAATAACCTGTCAAGTGTCACAACTGACCAGTGTTGTGGTGGTTAATAACCTGTCAAGTGTCACAACTGACCAGTGTTGTGGTGGTCAATAACCTGTCAAGTGTCACAACTGACCAGTGTTGTGGTGGTTAATAACCTGTCAAGTGTCACAACTGACCAGTGTTATGGTGGTCAATAACCTGTCAAGTGTCACAACTGACCATGGTTATGGTGGTTAATAACCTGTCAAGTGTCACAACTGACCATGGTTGTGGTGGTCAATAACCTGTCAAGTGTCACAACTGACCAGTGTTGTGGTGGTCAATAACCTGTCAAGTGTCACAACTGACCAGTGGTTGTGGTGGTCAATAACCTGTCAAGTGTCACAACTGACCAATGGTTGTGGTGGTTAATAACCTGTCAAGTGTCACAACTGACCATGGTTGTGGTGGTTAATAACCTGTCAACAACCGGTCACTAACAATGCCTGACGGCGGGAGACTCAGAGGGTAACCACGGTTGAACAAGCACCGTAACGACCGTTCGGTTCAACCATCACCAACTACCATAGGGTCTCTCTCTACGCCGGTTTGAACATCTTATCTATCAATTCCTTTGGGAATTTCGCTCTAAGAATCCTCTAGCAATTTCAACATTTTTTGTCATAAGAATTTCCGGCAGGCACTCTCCAATAAATGTTGCTGTGATTTGAATATCACGCTTGGCTAGTTTATTATGCACCCCATACTCTCCCTGTGAGCGGTAGCGCAAAAAGCATTACAGAGGGCACAAAAGGTCTTTATCAGACCTCATCTGTTTATTACATAAACAGTTTCATCTATCCTTCACACCTTATAGTTACAATGTCAGCTAGTTACAGAGTAAGTGCTATTTCAAGAGCTATATATTTACAGTAAGTCATTATACATTAATGGTAGGTCTTATCGCTAATACATAATTCATTGAACAGTGGAGATATCACAGAGTCACAGGGGAGCTTCTGTTATTAGTCCTCACAATACACTACTTGTTTTCTAATATCATATGTCGTTCATCTACTGGAAGCGAAATATGGATACAGTGCAAGGATTTCAGGTAATTTATCCATGGTAATAAGATAGGTTGCCATATCATACAGAGTGAGCTTAGATTTATCTCTAAATGGCTCAATTTTACTACAATCCAAGATATAGTGTTCGAGTGTGTGTCCCTGTCTTTGTCCACACACTTTACACTTTACTTCATCTAGATCCCTATACAAGCCGAACTGCCAGATACTTGTAGCCAAGTCTTATACGAGCTGTGACAACATCTGTTAGTCTACTGACTTTGTTACTTGCCCCATACACATGTTTTACTTCACACATTTCATTGTGATGAACAATGGACCTGTTAGTTCCAGTTTGCACTGTTCTACTTTCTTCAAATCTATCCAGGAGTTCTCGTCTAATGACACTTTTAAGGGACCTATTTGATAACTCAAGATTCCGTTCAATACTGTCTTTATTTACTGCAGCCTTAGCAAGGGCGTCAACTTTGTCATGTTCCTGCAGGCCAATGTGAGAAGGAATCCACAACATTTTTATATTTATCTTCTTGCTAAGTATGCTTATATATCTACGTTTAGCTTCCAAGACAAGCACGTTATTACTTGATTGCAAACTGTTTATTGCTCGTAGTGAGGAAAGGGAGTCTGAAATAATTAAGCTGTCTACTTCAGTGTTGTCAATAATTTCGAGTGCTACCAGTATTGCTATCAACTCGGCTTGCATTGTGGACGCCCAGTTACTAATTCATATATTCCATTGAATTGTGCTGCCATCGGGCTGATGAGCAATAACAGCACTTCCTGCCCTCCCTGTAGCTGTATTGAGTGATCCGTCAGTGTATATGGACTGTGTGATGTTGTTATCAGTTTGTATATTGTGAATGTGTTCTATGGTGCTTAATTTAGCAGGAAACTGAGCATGAGGGTTGTTTGTGATTAGTTTCTTGGTGGGGTATGCAGGGGTCAGGATGTCAAAAGGTACTATCTGTCATGGTGGAAGGAAGTGCTGTACTCTTTCATCTGTATATACATCGTGCAGTCCCTTCATTTTAATATGAGTGGCTGTTCTTTGAATCCATTTAGACTCACCTTGAACTGTCATCCTGGGGATATATCTCTTTATGTCCCAGATTGGTGATAGTTTCTGTCCAGCTGGTGTGTCCTCGTGGCCTTGTGTGTGTGTGTGTGTGTGTGAGTGTGTGGTGTGTGTGTTGTGTGGTGTGTTGTGTGTGGTGGTGTGTTGGTGTGTGTGTGTGTGTGTGCGTGTGTGTGGTGTGTTGTGTGTGTGTGTGTTGTGTTTTGTGTGTGTTGTACTCACCTAGTTGTACTCACCTAGTTGTGCTTGCGGGGGTTGAGCTCTGGCTCTTTGGTCCCGCCTCTCAACCGTCAATCAACAGGTGTACAGTTTCCTGAGCCTAATGGGCTCTATCATATCTACACTTGAAACTGTGTATGGAGTCAGCCTCCACCACATCGCTTCCTAATGCATTCCATTTGTCAACCACTCTGACACTAAAAAAGTTCTTTCTAATATCTCTGTGGCTCATTTGGGCACTCAGCTTTCCACCTGTGTCCCCTAGTGCGTGTGCCCCTTGTGTTAAACAGCCTGTCTTTATCAACCTGTCGATTCCCCTGAGATCTTGAATGTGGTGATCATGTCCCCCCTAACTCTCTGTCTTCCAACGAAGTGAGGTTTAATTCCTGCAGTCGCTCCTCGTAGCTCATACCTCTCAGCTCGGGTACTAGTCTGGTGGCAACCCAACCTCTTGAACCTTTTCCAGTTTAGTCTTATGCTTGACTAGATAGGGACTCCATGCTGGAGCCGCATACTCCAGGATTGGTCTGGACATATGTGGTATTAATGTTCTGAAGATTCCTTACACAAGTTCTAAAGGCCGTTCTTATGTTAGCCAACCTGGCATATGCTGCTGATGTTATCCTCTTGATATGAGCTTCGGGGGACAGGTCTGGCGTGATATCAACACCCCAGGTCTTTCCTCTCTCTCTGACTCTTGAAGTATTTCATCTCCCAAATGATACATCTTTATCTGGTCTCCTGCTTCCTACCCCCTATCTCATTACATTACATTTGCTTGGGTTAAACTCTAACAGCCATTTGTTCGACCATTCCTGCAGCTGTCCAGGTGGTGGTGTGTGTGTGTGGTGTGTGCGTGCGTGTGTGTGTGGTGTGGGTGTTGTGTGTGCGTGTGGTGTGTGTGTGTGTGTGTGTGTGTGTGTGTGGTGTGTGTGTGTGTGTTGCGTGCGTGCGTGGTGTGTGTGTGTGGTGTGTGTGTGTGTGTGTGTGTGTGTGTGTGTGTGTGTGTGTGCGTGCGTGTGTGTGTGTGTGTGTGTGTGTGTGTGTGTGTGTGTGTGATGTGTGTGTGTCTCCTCTAGTTGTACTCATCTAGTTGTGCTTGCGGGGGTGAGCTCTGGCTCTTTGGTCCCGCCTCTCAACCGTCCATCAACAGATGTACAGTTTCCTGA
>WNGS01003537.1:0-13191 GCA_020271785.1 Procambarus virginalis
TCACTATTTGTGGGGCCCATAGTGTGATATTGGTCACTGTGGTGTCCATAGTGTGATATTGGTCACACTGTGGTGTCCATAGTGTGATATTGGTCACACTGTGGTGTCCATAGTGTGATATTGGTCACACTGTGGGGCCCATAGTGTGATATTGGTCACTGTGGTGTCCATAGTGTGATATTGGTCACTGTGGTGCCCATAGTGTGATATTGGTCACACTGTGGGGCCCATAGTGTGATATTGGTCACACTGTGGGCCCATTGTGTGATATTGGTCACTGTGGTGTCCATAGTGTGATATTGGTCACTGTGGTGTCCATAGTGTGATATTGGTCACACTGTGGTGTCCTAGTGTGATATTGGTCACACTGTGGTGCCCATAGTGTGATATTGGTCACACTGTGGTGCCCATAGTGTGATATTGGTCACTGTGGTGTCCATAGTGTGATATTGGTCACTGTGGGGCCCATAGTGTGATATTGGTCACTGTGGTGTCCATAGTGTGATATTGGTCACACTGTGGTGCCCATAGTGTGATATTGGTCACACTGTGGGGCCCATTGTGTGATATTGGTCACTGTGTGTCCATAGTGTGATATTGGTCACTGTGGGGCCATAGTGTGATATTGGTCCACTGTGGTGTCCATAGTGTGATATTGGTCACACTGTGGTGCCATAGTGTGATATTGGTCACACTGTGGTGCCCATAGTGTGATATTGGTCACACTGTGGTGCCCATAGTGTGATATTGGTCACACTGTGGTGCCCATAGTGTGATATTGGTCACACTGTGGGGCCCATAGTGTGATATTGGTCACTGTGGTGCCCATAGTGTGATATTGGTCACACTGTGGTGTCCATAGTGTGATATTGGTCAGACTGTGGGGCCCATAGTGTGATATTGTCACTGTGGTGTCCATAGTGTGATATTGGTCACTGTGGTGTCCATAGTGTGATATTGGTCACTGTGGGCCCATAGTGTGATATTGGTCACTGTGGTGCCCATAGTGTGATATTGGTCCTGTGGTGCCCATAGTGTGATATTGGTCACTGTGGTGTCCATAGTGTGATATGGTCACTGTGGTGTCCATAGTGTGATATTGGTCACTGTGGTGTCCATAGTGTGATATTGGTCACTGTGTGGCCCATAGTGTGATATTGGTCACTGTGTGGCCCATAGTGTGATATTGGTCCACTGTGGGCCCATTGTGTGATATTGGTCACTGTGTGCCCATAGTGTGATATTGGTCACTGTGTGTCCATAGTGTGATATTGGTCACACTGTGGTGTCCATAGTGTGATATTGGTCACTGTGGGCCCATAGTGTGATATTGGTCCTGTGGTGTCCATAATGTGATATTGGTCACTGTGGTGTCCATAGTGTGATATTGTCACGTGGGTACCATATTGTGAGTATGGTCACACTGTGGGGCCCATAGTGTGATATTGGTCACTGTGATGTCCATATGTGATATTGGTCACTGTGGTCCCATAGTGATATTGGTCACTGTGGTGTCCATAGTGTGGATGTGTGGTGTGTACTCACCTAGTTGTACTCACCTAGTTGTGCTTGCGGGGGTTGAGCTCTGGCTCTTTGGTCCCGCCTCTCAACCGTCAATCAACAGGTGTACAGTTTCCTGAGCCTAATGGGCTCTATCATATCTACATTTGAAACTGTGTATGGAGTCAGCCTCCACCACATCGCTTCCTAATGCATTCCATTTGTCAACCACTCTGACACTAAAAAAGTTCTTTCTAATATCTCTGTGGCTCATTTGGGCACTCAGCTTCCACCTGTGTCCCCTAGTGCGTGTGCCCCTTGTGTTAAACAGCCTGTCTTTATCAACCCTGTCGATTCCCCTGAGAATCTTGAATGTGGTGATCATGTCCCCCCTAACTCTTCTGTCTTCCAACGAAGTGAGGTTTAATTCCTGCAGTCGCTCCTCGTAGCTCATACCTCTCAGCTCGGGTACTAGTCTGGTGGCAAACCTTTGAACCTTTTCCAGTTTAGTCTTATGCTTGACTAGATAGGGACTCCATGCTGGAGCCGCATACTCCAGGATTGGTCTGACATATGTGGTATATAATGTTCTGAAAGATTCCTTACACAAGTTTCTAAAGGCCGTTCTTATGTTAGCCAACCTGGCATATGCTGCTGATGTTATCCTCTTGATATGAGCTTCAGGGGACAGGTCTGGCGTGATATCAACCCCCAGGTCTTTCTCTCTCTCTGACTCTTGAAGTATTTCATCTCCCAAATGATACCTTGTATCTGGTCTCCTGCTTCCTACCCCTATCTTCATTACATTACATTTGCTTGGGTTAAACTCTAACAGCCATTTGTTCGACCATTCCTGCAGCTTGTCCAGGTCTTCTTGAAGTCTCAAGCTGTCCTCCTCTGTCTTAATCCTTCTCATAATTTTGGCGTCGTCAGCAAACATTGAGAGGAATGAGTCTATACCCTCTGGGAGATCATTTACGTATATCAGAAACAGGATAGGTCCAAGTACAGAGCCCTGTGGGACTCCACTGGTGACTTCACGCCAGTCTGAGGTCTCACCCCTCACTGTAACTCTCTGTTTCCTATTGCTTAGGTACTCCCTTATCCACTGGAGCGCCCTACCTGTTACTCCTGCCTGTTTCTCCAGCTTATGCATCAACCTTTTATGGGGTACTGTGTCAAAGGCTTTCCGACAGTCCAAAAAAATGCAGTCCGCCCACCCTTCTCTTTCTTGCTTAATTCTTGTCACCTGATCGTAGAATTCTATCAAGCCTGTAAGGCAAGATTTACCCTCCCTGAACCCATGTTGATGGGTTGTCACGAAGTCTCTTCTCTCCAGATGTGTTACTAGGTTTTTTCTCACAATCTTCTCCATCACCTTGCATGGTATACAAGTTAAGGACACTGGCCTGTAGTTCAGTGCCTCTTGTCTGTCACCCTTTTTGTATATTGGTACTACATTAGCAGTCTTCCATATTTCTGGTAGGTCCCCCGTTTCCAGTGACTTACTATACACTATGGAGAGTGGTAAGCAAAGTGCTCCTGCACACTCTTTCAATACCCATGGCGAGATTCCATCCGGCCCAACAGCTTTTCTCACATCCAGCTCCAATAGGTGCTTTTTGACCTCATCTCTTGTAATTTCGAACCTATCCAAGGTCACCTGGTTTGCTGCCACCTCTCCCAGCGCCGTGATATCTCCCTGTTCTATTGTAAAGACCTCCTGGAACCTTTTGTTGAGTTCTTCACACACCTCTTTGTCATTCTCTGTGTACCTGTCCTCGCCCACCCTAAGTTTAATCACCTGTTCCTTCACTGTTGTCTTCCTCCTGATGTGACTGTGTAGTAGCTTTGGTTCAGTCTTGGCTTTGTTAGCTATATCATTTTCATACCTTTTCTCAGCTGCTCTTCTCACACTGACATACTCGTTCCTGGTTCTCTGGTATCTCTCTCTACTTTCTGGTGTTCTGTTATTACGAAAGTTCCTCCATGCCCTTTTGTTCAGCTCTTTTGCTTTCATACATTCCCTATTAAACCACGGATTCTTCCTTTGCTTCTCTGTTTTTTCCTGTTGGGCTGGGACAAACCTGCTTACAGCCTCCTGACATTTTTGGGTGACATAGTCCATCATGTCTTGTACGGACTTGGTTCCGAGTTCTGTGTCCCAATGTATATCCCATAGGAATTTATTCATCTCCTCATAGTTTCCCTTTCTGTACGCCAGCCCTTTGGTTCCCAGTTCTTTTTTGGGGGTGATAATTCCTAGCTCAACCAGGTACTCAAAGCTCAATACACTATGATCACTCATTCCCAAGGGGGCTTCCAACTTAACTTCCCTTATATCCGACTCATTTAGGGTAAATATCAAATCCAGCAAGGCTGGTTCATCCCCTCCTCTCATTCTTGTCGGTCCCTTGACGTGTTGACTTAGAAAGTTTCTTGTTGCCACATCCAGCAGCTTAGCTCTCCACGTGTCTGGGCCTCCGTGTGGGTCTCTGTTCCCCCAATCTATCTTCCCATGGTTGAAGTCTCCCATGATTAGAAGTCTGGATCCGTTCCTGCTAGCCACAGAAGCTGCTCTCTCTATTATATTGATGGTGGCCATGTTGTTTCTATCATATTCCTGTCTGGGTCTTCTGTCATTCGGTGGGGGGTTATATATGACTACTATTATAATTTTCTGTCCTCCAGTTGCAATGGTGCCTGATATGTAGTCCCTGAAACCTTCACAGTTCTGAATTACCATCTCTTCGAAACTCCAACCTTCTCTTAGTAGCAAAGCCACACCACCTCCTCCTCTCCCTTCTCTCTCTTTCCTCACTACATAGTAGCCCTGTGGAAACACTGCATTTGTTATGATTTTCGTTAGCTTTGTTTCTGTGAGTGCTATTATGTCTGGGTTTTCTTCTAGTGCCCACTCTCCAAGTTCACTAGTTTTATTTGTAATCCCATCTATGTTAGTGTACATCGCCTTGAAGCTCACTTTCTTCTGTTCATTTACATATCCCTTTCTTGGCGAGTATTCTACTGGTGTGGGAAGCTGTTCCGTGGGTGAGAGGATCTGTGAGGTGGTTTGCAGGGTCGCAGAGGGTTTTGGGGTGGGGGGTGGGGGTTTAAGGGAAGGGGGAACGGGTAGGGTGTGGGTTAAGGAGATAGGGGGGACATGGAGGATACGGGGTGAGGGGGGAGGAGGAATAGGGAGGGTATGGGATGAAGGGGGAAGGGGGACTGGGGGGGAAAGGTGGGAGGGGGGACATGATGGGAATGGGGATGGGTTGTCGGGGTCAGAATGGGGTGGGGGGGAGGGAGGGTTGGGTGGGGGCAGGTAGGGTGAGGAGAAGGAAGGGTTTCTATGCAGAGGGGGTTGGTGGTGTTGCCCCCCCCTCTGGTGTTGCTGGGATGCTGGTTTTGGGTTCCCCTCTTGTCTCTGGGACTGCTGTGTTGGGGGCTGTGATTTCCTGGTTTGCTCCTCTCTCCCTGCGCTTCCTCCTTGCCTCTGCTGCCCTGGCTCTCTCCTCCTTCGTCCTGTCCCTCTGCAGGAATACTTGTTTGTATCCCTCCACATGTTGGAGACGACTCTTCTTTTCTAGAATATCCTCCTTTGTGGTTTCGTTTGCAAACACCACCTTTATAAGTCGGTTTCTGTCCCTGTTGTACCAGCCCAACCTGAAAACCTTCTCAATGTTGTGTGCAGCCTCTTCCATCTGTAACCCCTTCAGTAGCCCATGTACTGCCTCTCTATCCTTGCCATTCCATTCTTGCCTGTTGGATCCTTCCTGTTCTTTGATGCCTACAACTACCACTGATCTCTTTCTCTCCAGCAGTTGAGTGGTGCACCTTGCTGCTTCCTGTGAGGTAGCAGCTTGCATGGCTACCTCCCTCACTGTGGCCATTGCTTCTGAGCTCTTTTTCAATATGTCCGCAAATGCGTCAGGTACTGAGGCATTTCCTTCCAATGTAACATTCCCACCTTCCCTTTGGATGATAATCTGATGCTCGGTCTCTTTATTTTTCTCTGTGAGAGATTTGATCTCCTCCCTTGCTGATGTCAGCTCACTTTGCAGGTTGTTAATTGTAATCCTCATTTCATTCATCTCCCTCCTAAATTCCTCCAGTGCTTGGTGTAGCAATTCTTGCGTTTGTTCCCCCTGGCTGCTTCCCATAACCCTGCTTCGGCCTCCTGCCATTTTGCCCCTTGTCAAGAGAGGTAGCAAGGGAGAGAGAGATCAAGAGAGCAAAAGAGAGAACAGGAGAGACCCAGAGAGAGCGAACAAGAGAGAGAGAGAGAGCAAGGGAGAGAGAGAGCAAGAGAGCAAAAGAGAGAACAGGAGAGACCCAGAGAGAGCAAACAAGAGAGAGAGAGAGCAAGAGAGAGAGCAAGAGAGAGAGAGAGAGAGAGAGAGAGAGAGAGAGAGAGAGAGAGAGAGAGAGAGAGAGAGAGCGTGTGTTCCTTGGGATGGGGTTGAGAGGTGAGGTAAGGTCAGCTTACGGCAGGTAGAGTGAGGGAGGATTATGGGAGGTTTTTTATCCTTTTTCCACGAAATGTGTTAATCAGGGGCGCGTGTGTGTGGGGTGTGGGGTGCGTGTGCGCGTGCGTGCGTGCGTGAGTGTGTCCGTAGTTCTCGTAAGCGGTAACTTCTACCCAATGAGCCACGCTGAGATTTTAATGAAATATAATATCCTGAACAAGAATTTGATACTATATTACCTCACACTGTACACCTGATTAATTGACCAGAAAGGCGGGTACCTACCAGATTGTCTCCCGTTCACACAACTAGATGAGTGATGACATATGGTCGATGATGATGCTCCGTCGTCGGCTTCCACTAGGTGATTCACTAAGGTGTTCTTCTATCTACACAAAACTCTGGAGTCAGTCACTGTATCGTTGTGTTGCGGTTCACTAATTTACTGTATCATTGATCACAATCACCACCCAACAAACACAATCACCAGTCCCACGGCCACGGTGGGTCGACCCAGCTGCCGGTCAGGTCAGGTCGCCTTACGCTGTCCTCCACACTATGCACCGGTGATCCACTAGCTCCACTTTTGATTTCTTCGCACAATCGCTAGCGATATGACTATGCTATGTAGCACCCTGCTAGCTACACACTGCGAGAGGCCAAATACTATGATCTAGCCTCAATAATCCTTCAATGTCCCGTGAAATTGACGAATTTCCGCGGACCTCGCTAATCGCGTGTGTCTCCCACCGTCGCTACTGTGCTACTGTGGTGTCCATAGTGTGATATTGGTCACTGTCGGGCCCATAGTGTGATATTGGTCACACTGTGGGGCCCATAGTGTGATATTGGTCACACTGTGGTGTCCATAGTGTGATATTGGTCACTGTGGTGCCCATAGTGTGATATTGGTCACACTGTGGGGCCCATAGTGTGATATTGGTCACTGTCGGGCCCATAGTGTGATATTGGTCACTGTCGGGCCCATAGTGTGATATTGGTCACTGTGGTGCCCATAGTGTGATATTGGTCACTGTGGTGTCCATGGTGTGATATTGGTCACTGTCGGGCCCATAGTGTGATATTGGTCACTGTGGTGCCCATAGTGTGATATTGGTCACTGTGGTGTCCATAGTGTGATATTGGTCACTGTGGTGCCCATAGTGTGATATTGGTCACACTGTGGTGTCCATAGTGTGATATTGGTCACTGTGGTGTCCATAGTGTGATATTGGTCACACTGTGGTGTCCATAGTGTGATATTGGTCACTGTGGTGTCCATAGTGTGATATTGGTCACACTGTGGGGCCCATAGTGTGATATTGGTCACACTGTGGTGTCCATAGTGTGATATTGGTCACTGTGGTGCCCATAGTGTGATATTGGTCACACTGTGGTGCCCATAGTGTGATATTGGTCACTGTGGGGCCCATAGTGTGATATTGGTCACACTGTGGGGCCCATAGTGTGATATTGGTCACTGTGGTGCCCATAGTGTGATATTGGTCACTGTGGTGTCCATAGTGTGATATTGGTCACTGTGGTGCCCATAGTGTGATATTGGTCACTGTGGGGCCCATAGTGTGATATTGGTCACACTGTGGGGCCCATAGTGTGATATTGGTCACTGTCGGGCCCATAGTGTGATATTGGTCACTGTGGGGCCCATAGTGTGATATTGGTCACACTGTGGGGCCCATAGTGTGATATTGGTCACTGTCGGGCCCATAGTGTGATATTGGTCACTGTCGGGCCCATAGTGTGATATTGGTCACACTGTGGGGCCCATAGTGTGATATTGGTCACTGTCGGGCCCATAGTGTGATATTGGTCACTGTGGTGTCCATAGTGTGATATTGGTCACACTGTGGTGTCCATAGTGTGTTATTGGTCACTGTGGGGCCCATAGTGTGATATTGGTCACTGTGGTGTCCATAGTGTGATATTGGTCACTGTGGTGTCCATAGTGTGATATTGGTCACACTGTGGTGCCCATAGTGTGATATTGGTCACTGTGGGGCCCGTAGTGTGATATTGGTCACACTGTGGTGTCCATAGTGTGATATTGGTCACTGTGGTGCCCATAGTGTGATATTGGTCACTGTGGTGTCCATAGTGTGATATTGGTCACACTGTGGTGTCCATAGTGTGATATTGGTCACTGTGGTGCCCATAGTGTGATATTGGTCACTGTGGTGTCCATAGTGTGATATTGGTCACTGTGGGGCCCATAGTGTGATATTGGTCACTGTGGTGTCCATAGTGTGATATTGGTCACTGTGGTGTCCATAGTGTGATATTGGTCACACTGTGGTGCCCATAGTGTGATATTGGTCACTGTGGGGCCATAGTGTGTTATTGGTCACACTGTGGGGCCATAGTGTGATATTGGTCACTGTGGTGTCCATAGTGTGATATTGGTCACACTGTGGGGCCCATAGTGTGATATTGTTCACTGTGTGGCCCATAGTGTGATATTGGTCACTGTGGGGCCCATAGTGTGATATTGGTCACTGTGTGGCCCATAGTGTGATATTGGTCACTGTGGTGTCCATAGTGTGATAATGGTCACTGTTGTGTCCATAGTGTGATATTGGTCACACTGTGGGGCCCATAGTGTGATATTGGTCACACTGTGGGGCCCATAGTGTGATAATGGTCACTGTTGTGTCCGTAGTGTGATATTGGTCACTGTGGTGTCCATAGTGTGATATTGGTCACACTGTACTCACCTAGTTGTGCTTGCGGGGGTTGAGCTCTGGCTCTTGGTCCCGCCTCTCAACCGTCAATCAACAGGTGTACAGTTTCCTGAGCCTAATGGGCTCTATCATATCTACATTTGAAACTGTGTATGGAGTCAGCCTCCACCACATCGCTTCCTAATGCATTCCATTTGTCAACCACTCTGACACTAAAAAAGTTCTTTCTGATATCTCTGTGGCTCATTTGGGCACTCAGCTTCCACCTGTGTCCCCTAGTGCGTGTGCCCTTGTGTTAAACAGCCTGTCTTTATCAACCCTGTCGATTCCCCTGAGAATCTTGAATGTGGTGATCATGTCCCCCCTAACTCTTCTGTCTTCCAACGAAGTGAGGTTTAATTCCTGCAGTCGCTCCTCGTAGCTCATACCTCTCAGCTCGGGTACTAGTCTGGTGGCAAACCTTTGAACCTTTTCCAGTTTAGTCTTATGCTTGACTAGATAGGGACTCCATGCTGGAGCCGCATACTCCAGGATTGGTCTGACATATGTGGTATATAATGTTCTGAAAGATTCCTTACACAAGTTTCTAAAGGCCGTTCTTATGTTAGCCAACCTGGCATATGCTGCTGATGTTATCCTCTTGATATGAGCTTCAGGGGACAGGTCTGGCGTGATATCAACCCCCAGGTCTTTCTCTCTCTCTGACTCTTGAAGTATTTCATCTCCCAAATGATACCTTGTATCTGGTCTCCTGCTTCCTACCCCTATCTTCATTACATTACATTTGCTTGGGTTAAACTCTAACAGCCATTTGTTCGACCATTCCTTCAGCTTGTCCAGGTCTTCTTTGAAGCCTCAAACAGTCTTCTTCTGTCTTAATCCTTCTCATAATTTTGACATCGTCCGCAATCATAAGAGAGAAATGAATCTATACCCTCTGGGAGATCATTTACGTATATCAGAAACAAGATAGGACCGAGTACAGAGCCCTGTGGGACTCCACTGGTGACTTCACGCCAGTCTGAGGTCTCACCCCTCACTGTAACTCTCTGCTTCCTATGCTTAGGTACTCCCTATCCACTGGAGCACCTACCAGCTACACCTGCCTGTCTCTCCAGCTTATGTACCAGCCTCTTATGCGGTACTGTGTCAAAGGCTTTGCGACAATCCAAGAAAAGGCAGTCCGCCCAGCCCTCTCTTTCTTGCTTAATCTTTGTCACCTGGTCGTAAAATTCTATTAAGCCAGTCAGGCAAGATTGGGGCAAGCTGTGGTGTCCATAATGTGATATTGGTCACACTGTGGGGCCCATAGTGTGATATTGGTCACACTGTGGTGTCCTAATGTGATATTGGTCACACTGTGGGGCCCATAGTGTGATATTGGTCACACTGTGTGTCCATAATGTGATATTGGTCACTGTGGTGCCATAGTGTGATATTGGTCACTGTGGTGACCATAGTGTGATATTGGTCACTGTGGTGCCCATAGTGTGATATTGTCACACTGTGATGTCCATAATGTGAATTGGTCACTGTGGTGCCCATAGTGTGATATGGGTCACTGTGGTGCCCATAGTGTGATATTGGTCACTGTGGTGCCCATAGTGTGATATTGGTCACTGTGGGCCCCATAGTGTGATATTGGTCATACTGTGGTGTCCATAAATGTGATATTGGTCACCTGTGGGGCCCATAGTGTGATATTGGTCACTGTGGTGTCCATAATGTGATATTGGTCACTGTGGGGCCATAGTGTGATATTGGTCACTGTGGTGTCCATAATGTGATATTGGTCACACTGTGGGCCCATAGTGTGATATTGGTCACTGTGGTGTCATAATGTGATATTGGTCACATGTGGGGCCCATTAGTGGTGATATGGTCACACTGTGGTGTCCATAATTTGATATTGGTCACTGTGGTGCCCATAGTGTGATATTGGTCACTGTGGGGCCCATAGTGTGATATTGGTCACTTTGGTGGTCCTAGTGTGATATGGTCACTGTGGTGTCCATAGTGTGATATTGGTCACACTGTGGTGTCCATAGTGTGATATTGGTCACTGTGGGGCCTATTGTGTGATATTGGTCACACTGTGGTGCCCATTGTGTGATATGGTCACTGTGGTGTCCATAGTGTGATATTGTCACTGTGGGGCCCATAGTGTGATATGGTCACTGTGGGTCCATAGTGTGATATTGGTCCACCACTGTGGGGCCCATAGTGTGATATTGGTCACTGTGGTGTCCATAGTGTGATATTGGTCACACTGTGGGGCCATAGTGGTTAGTGGTCACTGTGGTGTCCATAGTGTGATATTGGTCACTGTGGTGTCCATAGTGTGATATTGGTCATGTTGGGTCCATTGTGTGAATGGTCACTGTTTTGGTGTCCATAGTGTGGATATGGTCACACTGTGGTGTAATAGTGTTGATATTGGTTGTGAGGAGATGTAGAATCTCCTCAGCTAGTTTTCCTAGTTTCTAGAATAGGCTAGTCGCTCTAGGGACTCTAGAAACTGAAGCTTTCAAATTTACATATACTTGTTGGGTGTCATATGAAAGCTTATGTTAAATGCTGGCAGTTAAAACTAATGAGAGGTCTGTGATTGCTCTGTAGAGAGAATTACAGCAAAATTTGCCTGTTCTGTGAAACAGAGAGGGTAGTATAACAAAAACCGTTAGAGGTGGAGGGGGGACAGTGGGGGAACGCTGCCTCCCCCCACCAAGGGAGACGTTGAGACGTTGTGTTAGGCCTCACCCTCCTTGTGACGTCACGCCACGCCACAGGCGAGGGGCCCGTGTGATTGGTCTAGGCACCCCTATCCTATGCCGAGTTTTGGCGCGAAGAACTGTCATTGGAAGCGGCACGAGGGACCGTGCCGGCTTCCTGCTGATTGGTCAAGACAAGGTAGGGGGAGAAATATGGGGATGTGTGGCCTCCTGGCCCGCCAAAGTTTAGTTTGAATTGGGCAGCCAGGGTGTGTGAGTAGTGTCTAGGTGGGGGGTGGCGGGCCTGCCACCCCCACCACCGTTATCGCTCCTGTCGTTCTGTTTACTCATATTGCATGGCACTCCAGCCACCCTGGGTGTGTCGAAGCCCAAATTTGCGAGAAACTGGGACTTGGACTTTGAATTCCGCCCGACGTCGTCCATGTGGGGTGGTGACGCCGGCCAGTGTCACCCTGTCACCCCAGTGTAAGAGCGAGTCATGCTCTGGTATGATGGGGTGTTAGTGATTCCCCATCCATGTGTGTATGCCACGCGGCCACCCAGGCCGCCCCCTGGCCGCCCGCGGCCACCCGCCACCCGCCGGCCGCCCAGCCAGCACCCACCCACCACCCACCACCTTACCCGCGCGCGCGCGGCCCGGGTGGGGTGGGGTGCTGTGACGTCACGCGCCACCCGTGGCCACCCTCCTGAAGGCCACGCAGTGGCCACATGTTGGCCACCACCTTTGGCCACCCCTTGGCCACATCCCAGGACAGCCTAAGGCCACATCTTGTCGACGCACGAGGAGCAAGCTAAGTGTTGACAGCCAGGTGGTAAGGACCTGGGAAATGAGGAAATGTGTGGAACGGAAACGTGAGTACTTTATCGGTGTCTCAGATTAGTGGAAATCATAGTAGAAAAGTTGTGTGAGCCCCTAGCCCGGCCAGGCTAGGGAAGTAGCTGAGACGCCCGTCTGTGGCATGCCCAGGTGACTGTGGGGCAGTACCTGGAGAGGGAAATTGTCACTGTAAATCACGTAGTGTTATAATATATATCTGTAGATATATTGTTGTGTGTAGACTGACTAGAGTTTGGGACCAGTCAGTGTAGAGAAATCATCATATAAATGATCCAGTCTGGCGATTCTGTATAATCGTCCAGCCTTGGTTAGTGCCATAGTACCTCATTGTGTAATTAGGCAGGTTAGAGTTAATTAAGCAGGCCCGTGGGGCAGGGTTATTAGTGAATATCCTGAGGTCTGTATATATCACCTGTTGATTAATTACATTGTTATGGAGGCATTTCCATATGTTTCATTGCATGTTGCATGTAGATGTTGTGTGGTGAGTCAGTAGATGTGATCGCTGACTGATTGCTAATGATGTCATTAGCATGGGGGGCATGCTGACGGTATCATTATGTGCAGGTTTGTGCAGTGTTATCAGGTATACGATATTACTGTCCTAGGAACTGTGTTGAGGATTTAAAGGGGACCCTTTGAGTATTCAGGGAAATTCTCAGTCACTTAATGGAGCGAGCAATTAGTTAATTTGCCTAATTATGGGAGAATTAGTGCCAGCTGTCCGCGTAGAGCGACGGGTGTCTTATATTAACGTATATTGTCTTGCTGAAGCCACCGGGATCGGGCGATCTTTTGCAACGTTTGCAAGATTAGAGGGACAGTAAGATTGGTATACTTGATTGTTGCAAACCGTGTGTCATACTGTGTGGGCATAGTAATTAACGAGTTGCAGTAGTCGCAACTGTATGTGGGCAGTGCTATTTTATAATGTTTTGCATGCCATTATATGG
>WNGS01003539.1:0-14480 GCA_020271785.1 Procambarus virginalis
TATATATATATATATATATATATATATATATATATATATATATATATATATATATATATATATGTGTATATGTAGTACCTAGTAGACAGAACGCACTTCTCGGCCTACTATGCCGAACTGGACTTGTGATCCTGTGGTCCTAGATTCGATCCCAGGCTCCGGCGAGAAACAATGGGCAGAGTTTCTTTCACCCTATGTCCCTGTTACCTAGCAGCAAAATAGGTACCTGGGTGTGAGTCAGTTGTTACGGGATGCTTCCTGGGGGTGGAGGCCTGGTCGAGGATCAGGCCGCAGGGACACAAAAAAAAAAATTAATTATGAATCATTATTCAATAACTGTTGGAGTGCCACAGGGCAGCTTCTTGGGACACCTCCTATTTCTTATATACATCAATGATCTGCCTAATGTCTCTAACATTCTGAAACCTATATTGTTTGCTGATGATATTACCCATACTACCCTCATCTACTCTAACCCCAACCCACATACACTAAATAATGTTGTTAATAATGAACTAAAAAACCTTGTTGCTTTAAAATTCCACTGTATCTATTGCTACCCAATCTCCCAATCTTTATGTACCCAATCCAAACATTTTTACCATTGTGATCATTGCTGTGTGTGTGTATCTGTCTGTCTGGATGTGTGTCTCTCCAGTTCTCTCTCTCCATCTCTCTCTCTCTCTCTCTCTCTCTCTCTATGTATATATATGTAAGAAATATTATTATATTGTAAGAAAATTAAAAAAAATAATGAAATAATAAAATAATAAAAAATCCATTCCCACGCTCTGGACATTCATAAAGTTTGTCATCTGTATGCACGACCATGTGAGTCTTCACATGAGAAAGTTGACTAAATCTTTTCCCACATTCTGGATACTCATACAGTTTAAACCCCAAATGCACCATCATGTGAACCTTCATATGAGCAGGTTGACTGAATCTTTTTCCACACTTTAGACATTAATGAGGTTTATTGCCTGAATGTATTAGCATGTGACTCTTAACATTGTTTTGTACTTTGATTCTTTTCAAAACACTCAGTACACCCAAAAAGCCCATCAGAATGCACAATCCTGTGACTTCAGAGCTCCAAAACTTTATTAAGTCTTTAATAAGTAAACTTAAGTCACTTTATCATTATTAATCAATTTTTATGGGAGGGCTTCCCTTGGGGACACTCTGGGCTGCTCTCCTGGAACTTTTCAAACTGCAGGTACCACAACACTGATATTTACCACAACTGCTGATATTTACGCTAAGGACTACAACAACAACTGCAACTACTGCAACACTACTGAACCGGATCATTCACGTAGTAACAAAGGAAAAAATCTACAGAAAGGTAATGTGAAGAAAAACATGCACCCTTTTTGTTTTTATTTCTATAGTACTATACTTTGCTCAGTTCTTAATTTTATATGAAGTTCTCACAAATTCATTAATAATAGGTGTTTTTACATTGAACTTTATTACCATCCTTATCTCTAATTTTGAAAAATGTGATATGAACCGCCAAATTCTATTATTTGTGGCTACGCTTGTGGTGTCCTATCCCAGCACTGTCATATAATGCTTTGAAACTACTTATGGTTTTGGCCTCCACCACCCTCTCACCTAACTTGTTCCAACCGTGTCTACCACGCTGCTTGAGAAAGTTAATTTTCTAATATTTCTGCGGCATCTTTGTTTGGTTACCTTTTACAATATCTTCTTTTTATTCTACCATCTAGTTTTGGCATTTTATGCCTCTAACCTGGGAGCCATTTAGTGGCATGTCTATACCTTTTCCAGCTTGTTGATGTGATTCTTTAGATATGGGCAGCATACAACCGCTGCATATTCCAGCTTTGGTCTAACAAAAGTTTTAAACAATTTCTTTAGTATTTGACCTATGTATTTAAAAGCAATTGTAAATGTAAGCAAGTGTAGCATAGGCCCCTCGCACAAAGTTCTTAATATGATCCTAAGGTAATAGTTTTCCATCTAAAACCACCTCTAGATCTCTTTCTTGATCAGAATTCTTTATAGATCTCTGTGGCTTGATCATTGAAACTGAGTAAATTCATTACTCTGGACCTTCCAGATCGAAGACAGTACTGCCAGTCTGATATATCATTTGTCTCCAGGTGTTCTTCACATTTAGCTTTAATTATTTTTTCCAATACTTTCACTTACACTTGTAATAAAGGGTACTCCTTCGAGGTTCCTTATAGTGTCCTTTATTGAAATAGAGTTTAACAACCTTTTCAATGTCCCTATTTTCTTTTAGATTATATCTTAACATATAATTAATGTCCAACAGGACATGATTACTCTTTGCAAAGGGAGGATGGTATTGAATATCAAATATATCTTCTTTTTTTGTGAATATTTGATCTAGTACTGATGGAATAATTTATATAATAATCACTAGATATTATTTACATAAGAATTTGAATTTATGCATGTCTTTGTTTTGGCATGTCTTTGTTTTGGCATGCCTCTATTTCTACATGTTGCATTTCTGCATGTCTCCAAATCTGGAAGTGTTCACTTTTGCATGTGCTTGACAAGGATGTTATATGCACCAGCTTTGATTATAACTCACTCTTGTGACAACCCCCACACCAGCTTTTCTCAGCAGACAGTTTCCCACAAATTGTATATTATGCATGACTTATTTTTAGAATTTTAATACATATTGCATCTGTCAATACATTATTAACAATAATATAGCTAATATGGTAGTCTAATGTAGAAATTTGACACTCTTTAACAATGTATGAGTATAAGCGAAAAAAGCGACTCCAATACAACAACAGATGGATGCAAGTATCAAGAAGGCTAAAACGTATACACAAAATGCATCCAAATACAGCTGTGCACACTAGTGAACCCATTAATCTTACTGAGGCAGCATCAAGTTCAGAGATTGAGTTATCAGACAATGACATTAGTTCTTTTGAAGCCGAGTCAAATCAAGAGTATGGATTAGGCTCTGAAATTGATGATCTACACATGAATCTTACTGATATGCATGATGTATTATCTAATTCTCAAAGTGAGGAGGAGAATGATGACCATGATAATCATGTTTACCCACAGAATTTATTAATTCAGTGGGTAAACAAGAATGGTGTTACACACAATGCTGTTGATGAATTATTAAAAATTTTGAGGCAAATGGGAATTGACTATTTACCAAAAACAGCTCGGACACTAATCAGTTCTGAAAGGTACATAGAAACTGAGCAAAAATCTGGAATGAAATATGTTTACTTTGGGTTAAAAGAGGAACTGTTAAAAAACATAAGTAGATATCCAAAAGCAACTGTAAAAGGACTAAGACAATTATTATTGTCATGTAACATTGATGGCCTTCCTATATTTAGAAGCAAAAATGATGCTTTGTGGCCAGTTCTCTGTGCAGTAATGAATATTAAACCTTTGAAAGTCTTTCCAGTAGTCCTCTTGTATGGACGTTCTAAGCCAAGTGATTTAAATTTCTTATATGATTTTATATCTGATATGGATGACCTTTTGTTGCATGGGATTCAGTATGGTAACAGAATTATCAACATAAAATTACAATGTGTAATTTGTGATGCACCTGCTAAGGCTATGGTGAAGACCATAAAACTGTTTTCAGGTTATTATGGCTGTGACAAATGTGAACAGAAAGGTACTTGGATGGGGAAAATGACATATCCAGAAGTAACAAATTTAACCATTAGAACAGACACACGCTTCCGTAATCAATCTAACTCGCAACATCATCATGGTAAATCACCATTCTGTGACTTGAACATAGACTTAATTGCAGCGTTTCCCATTGACTATATGCACCAGGTGTGCCTTGGTGTTATGAAGCGACTTCTTGTCACCTGGATACGGAAAAACACATTTAAATTATGTAGCCGCCAGATTTCTGAAATTAGTGCTAGATTGGTGAGCATAAAAGATTTTGTGCCCAATATTTTTGCACGTAAACCACGAGGTTTGGAAGAAATTGACAGATGGAAGGCAACTGAATACAGACAGTTTCTTCTCTACACAGGCAAGCTTGTATTGAAAGGTATTCTACCCCAAGAGATGTATGATCATTTCCTTACTCTCAGTGTTGGTATAAGTTTTCTGGTTTCACCCACATGTATGTCTTTAAAATACGGCAAATATGCTCATGACCTTTTGCTGAATTTTGTATCAAGGTGTGGTGATCTGTATGGGAAAGATTTTCTAGTCTACAATGTTCACAGTTTGATTCACCTAACAGCAGATGCTGAGGAACATGGTACTCTTGACAGTTGTTCAGCTTTTCCATTTGAAAATTATTTGCATCAGCTGAAAAAGATGGTCAGATCAAGTAAAAATCCAATTGTCCAAATTACAAAAAGAATAAAGGAGGCTGAAAATACCATGATTTATAAACCATCTGAAGAGAATAAAATTTCTCATAAATTCCCTAACAATGTATATTCGTTACATATAATGCTGTGAAGTGTTAAGGACTGTACACAGCCGAAGAAGTGAAGAAATTACTTTATTGTTAGGGTATATCCTAAAGCAATATTACTATCCTTGTATTCAAGAATATTGGGGCTTCAATGTTAATCCACGTAAGGACTTTTTAAAAAAAGTATCTAGCATTAACACATCAACAAGAGGAATGTTAATCAAGAAAACAGAAGGTACTTATATCTTCCTGTCAATACTACATGATTTATGACTAGTAAGTTTCTTGTGATTATGTTTTTGAATCTTGTGCAAGCTGTAGGAATACTCTTTGCTTACATTGCAAACTTTTAACTTTAGTAAAAAGTATTGTTCACCATCATAACATATTAGAATTAAGGTTAACATTGTTTTTTAATACTACTTTATAAAATTAGTGACTGCTTATTTTCTTAGACACTGATAATGTGCTGCAGAAAATGTCCCTAATCAGTTTGAATTTGTAGATGGCTGAATGTGAAAATAAATACATCGTTGTGGAAGATGAAGCAGGAGAATTGTCAATCATCCATATCACATGGATGTTTAGTACATCTGATGTAAGTCAATATATATATATTGTTTATTTGCAAAATTAAAAGATTAGTTTTTAAAATATATGTGATATGATATATGTTGATATATATATATATATATATATATATATATATATATATATATATATATATATATATATATATATATATATATATATATAAATACAGTGGGGCCTCGATTTATGATGGTAATCTGTTCCAAGAGACAGCCCGTAAGTCGAAGCGATTTTTTCCATAAGAAATAAGGGGAATTGAATTAATCCGTTCCACACCTTAAAAAAAAAACTTTCAAATGCATTTTATACTGAACGTTGAACCTTACCACTGATTTTCTTTGGACCCATGGCATTATGTTCAAAAAGAAAAAAATTTTACCGACACTATCGTAACTCGAGTCGCATTTTTCTATCAAATTTACATTGGAAAAATAAATAAAAAAAATATTATATTTATATTAGAGTTATTCAAAATAATTGTTAAAAAAACGAAACATGATTGGCTTAATGGAACAAATACTCTTATTTACTAGGTAACATATTTTGCTAGGTAATATATTAATAAATATATATAGATATATGTTAATTGCTTTTCTGAATGCATTAAACGTTTTTGTTTCAGACAGTGAAGATTCACCACCAAGAAAAGTAACTGTTTCCATGCCCCAAAAGACTGCCGAGTGTAAGCTGACTCTAGATGAACATCAAAATAATATGATACAGGAATCAGGTAATTTAATTTAATTCAAAACATTTTATTTCTTTTTGTATGATGTTTTTCTTTTTAACTTTCAACAAAGGAACTTATTTAAGGGGCTGGGAGAGTTAATTTATCAACCTTCCAACCTGAAACACTGAAGCTTTTTGTGAATAATCTACATGGTAAATGCTGCAACTTTGAATTTATCTGAAATTTAATTTAAAAAATAACAAAATAAATAAAATGAAATAAAATAAAAATAAAATAAACAAATTGTTTTAATGCATTAAGAAAAGCTTTAAGCTAATGTAATAATTCAATAATTAGTATTTGTAGTTTTATGTATTTAAAACTATTTGGTAAATATTTTCTATACAATGCTAATACGCTTCCACCCATGACAAAATCATGTAGGACTATGAGCACCTCGGTGTTCAGGCCCAGTACAAAACCTTCCCCTCAAACTCCGAGACAAGACAGAACTGGTAAGCTTTATGTAACTGGAGAAACATTTACATACACAGATAGTAACATATACTTGTGCATGGATATTTTAATGTAATATATATTTTTAGCAGCCTTTAGGGTGATGAACACAGTTGATACCTTTCTTGCTGTTGCTTCATTGTCTGAAACAAAATTTTTTAATGCATTCAGAAAAGCTATAAGCTAATGTAATAATTCAATAATTAGTATTTGTAGTTTTATGTATTTAAAACTATTTGGTAAATATTTTCTATACAATGCTAATACGCTTCCACCCATGACAAAATCATGTAGGACTATGAGCACCTCGGTGTTCAGGCCCAGTACAAAACCTTCCCCTCAAACTCCGAGACAAGACAGAACTGGTAAGCTTTATGTAACTGGAGAAACATTTACATACACAGATAGTAACATATACTTGTGCATGGATATTTTAATGTAATATATATTTTTAGCAGCCTTTAGGGTGATGAACACAGTTGATACCTTTCTTGCTGTTGCTTCATTGTCTGAAACAAATTTTTTAATGCATTCAGAAAAGCTATAAGCTAATGTAATAATTCAATAATTAGTATTTGTAGTTTTATGTATTTAAAACTATTTGGTAAATATTTTCTATACAATGCTAATACGCTTCCACCCATGACAAAATCATGTAGGACTATGAGCACCTCGGTGTTCAGGCCCAGTACAAAACCTTCCCCTCAAACTCCGAGACAAGACAGAACTGGTAAGCTTTATGTAACTGGAGAAACATTTACATACACAGATAGTAACATATACTTGTGCATGGATATTTTAATGTAATATATATTTTTAGCAGCCTTTAGGGTGATGAACACAGTTGATACCTTTCTTGCTGTTGCTTCATTGTCTGAAACAAAATTTTTTAATGCATTCAGAAAAGCTATAAGCTAATATAATAATTCAATAATTACTATTTGTAGTTTTATCTATTTAAAACTATTGGGTAAATATCGGTAATTGGGCAATATCATATTTATTATTTGGTTTTTAAATTTAATACTTATAATTTCATTGTGGGAGTATGCCTCCCAAGATCCTCCCACAGCTGACTTGAATGGCATTGCAGTGCACAGATCTTCGTGCACAAAGCCTATCTCTCTTAATCCTGGATAGTGACCTAGCATGTTGGGTATCTCCAGAATGCCCACTTAACCAGGAACACTGTTAAAATACGTAGGCCGCCGTATGTCTAGGCAGGAAGTAGATACAGGGAGCTAAGTATACTTGCTACCAAAGGGTCAGTGAGTACATGGCTGGTGCCCGCTGAGACAGAGGGGAAGGCGCCAGCAGCGTCTGACCTCTGGGGTCAACCGGCGCGATCGGAATAACAGCTATGACGTGTTCATGACGTCACTCCTGCTACTGCTCATCGAACGAGCTAATATGATTGGTTCCCGCTCATTTGCTGCAATGCTATTGGTCAAATTGTAACTTCTTTTGTGTTGTGTGCCACGAGATGCCCGGCACCCTTGCAAACTCATTCACGTGAGAGAGACCATACGAAGAGGACGTGTTCTGTTCTACCGGCCAATAGACTGATCACCGTCTATCCCTCACCGTCAAGTTAACTCAGCGTCTTTGCGATATACCACACACTCGCCAGAATCACGAGTGGGAATATATTGTTTAGAAGCCTGAAGTGACAAATCTCCAGAGCGAAACAGACTGGTATCAGGTAACCCCTGGTGACAAAGATCGTCGTGAGTGACCTAGAGTGAACTAAGGCAGTGCCGCCGCCTAAGTAATCTGTGTGTGACATTACCACAGTGTACAGTGTAGTGCATGGTACCGCCACTCATCCTGAGCGTGTACCTCAGTACCTCGCGCCCGCCGCCACCCTCACTCCTACGTGACGCCACCACCTCACGCACCGTCAGGGCCAGTGTGTGCGCGTGTGTCTGTCTGTTAAGCATACAGCACGCCCTACTCACGAAATCATCTCAAGATAATGCGAGTACCCTCCGTGTCTGCGAGCGAAACCAGCTATCAGGCCACCTACGAGTGCTTGTATAAACGAGTCTGAGTGAGTGCGTAAGGAAAGGTACCTTATCTGTAAGTACAAGATCTTGTCATCGTTTTATTGTGCCTGTGTTGATCTGAGGGATCAACCACAGTTCTCACCTTCTTATACCTGTCGCAGGTTATAGGTGAATCGACGGTGAATGCGTGTTTATCTGTGTGGTATCACTGCATTTCATTCGTCTGTGAATGTGAGCTTCACATACACCACACATTTAGTTATTGTGTGATTATTTGTTGATTTATTGCATAGCATCATTACCGAGTATCCGGTTGGAACTCTTGTGATCCCTTTGCATACCGGCAGTTAAGTTGCCGTGTTAATGATTGGCTGTCAACTGTGTTAAGTTAGGTGTTTCTCCACGAGTGGATACGAGTCGATTAGCCAGACGTCAAGAGTCTCGCTAATGCCACGCGCGCTGCGGAAGAAAACGGAGTCACGCGGGAATCTAACCCTTGCAATACTCCGTTGGGGGGATTCTATGGGGAAGAATCTCGGCCCAAAAGGTCCTTGTGGACGACACCAACTCAAAGAGTAGGTATTACAGGCTCGCAATTATTCACCTTAGAGGAATACCGTAACCAAGTTAGGGAGTTGGGATTCGAAGGGAATAAAGTAGCAGAGCAAGCTACGAAACTCTGGACTGATCAGCAGGACAGAGAAAGTAAACTGTGGACTGATCAGCAAGAGAGAGAAAACAAACGCTGGACTGATCAGCAGAACCGAGAAAGTACTGAACGCATAGCTCGCATGCAGTTGCAAGCAAGGCAGGATGACCAGACAAGTGGTCGTTCAACGGAGACTAACGTTGAACAAGGTAAGACTGTCAAACTACCTAAACTAGCTAACTTTGATGAGAGGGACGACTCGATGGATGCATACATCAAGCGTTTCGAAGGTCACGCCGCTGATTGCGGGTGGGAAAGATCAAAGTGGGCACTCGCTCTTAGTGCATTGTTAAAGGGTAGGGCATTAACTATCTACCACAGTCTGGGTCCGCACCAGCGCGGAGATTACGAGGCATTGACAACAGCGCTGCTGAACGGTTTTGGCATAACTGCAGACCGGATGCTAGAGAATTTCCGTAGGGCTCAATTGCAAAAGGGAGAGACATATGTGCTCATGTTACAGCGGTTAGAATCGAATCTAAACCGTTACTGTGAACTCATGGAGACTGCTCCTGGGAGCATGGAGTTCTATCAATTGATGATTCGTGAACAGTTCTTAGAAGCATGCGAATCGTCTCTGCGTGTCAAGCTCAAAGAGCAAGAAATTGTGTCAAATCTGTCTATGGCCAAGCAAGCTGATCTGTGGGCTGGGGCCAGGAGACAGGTGAAAGGGGTGAAGCCGCACGAGAAGCATCATGCTACAGGTATTGGCGATAGAGCTAAGCTTAAGACTGGTGTGTCGGGGGAGCAGGGAAACTCCTCCAACAAGCATGTGCACAAGTGCTGCACCTGTGGTAAGCCAGGTCATCGTGCAGCTGATTGCAAGGTAAAACCGAAATCAGGTTACATAGCAGGTGTGAGCTCAAGTGGTAAGAAACATCCCCACGTTGGAAAGGATCCACTAGCTTGGACCCTTGAGGTGGTGGACGGAAATGTTAACGGAAAATCGGCGAAAATCTTCCGTGACAAAGGCGCCACTACTCACATGGTGAGAAAGAGCCTAGTACAGCCAGGATCTGAGACAGGTAGACATGTCTACATGTTAAAAATACTACTCATCTCCTCGTCATTATCCGTTATTTGACCTGTCTCAGTTTTTAATGGACCTATCCTTTCCCTAGTCTTAGTTCGATATAACTGAAAAAAACTTTAGGATTTGTCTTTGCTTGCCCTGCTATGCGAACTTCATAGTTTCTTTTTGCTTTCCTTATCTCTTTTTTAACATTTCTAACCAGTTGTACGAATTCCTGTTCTAAAGTAACCTCCCCATTTTTAATCCTTTTGTACCAGGCTCTCTTTTTACCTATAAGGTTCTTCAAATTCTTTGTTATCCACTTTGGGTCATTAGTATTCGATCTGTTCAATTTGTATGGTATACTACGTTCCTGTGCTTTGTTTAGAATATTCTTAAATAAGTTATATATTGAATCCACATCGAAATCCCCTTTTACGTCACCTATCGCTGGGTTCATGTCTCGCTCCAAGACCGGCCCACACCTTATACCCAAGACTTTCCAATCAATTTGACCCAGAAAATTTCTTAGGCTGTTAAAATCAGCTTTTCGAAAATCTGGCACTTTAACAGAATTTTCTCCTACAGGTCTATTCCATTCTATGCTAAATCTGATTTCTTTGTGATCACTGTTCCCTAGCTCACTCCCTATTTCCATGTCCTTAATTTGTGTTTAAGTGTTAGTTAACACTAAATCTAAAATATTATTTCCCCGCGTTGGTTCCTTAATGTGTTGCGTAAGAAAGCAATCGTCAATTAATTCTAGAAAATCTTCTGCTTCACCATTCCCTGTTTTGTTCAACCAGTTTATTCCACTAAAATTAAAGTCTTAAAGTCTAAAAATTAAACAAATTTATTAAAGTCTAAAATTAATTAGGAGCAAGGGATTCCTCCCTTGCTCCTAACTAATTCAATGGCTGTCCTGAATCTCTGTATTAGTTCCTCACTCCTAACTCGTCCAATATCATTACCCCCTGCACTAATACAAATTATGGGTTTGTTCCCATTTCCCGTCATTATATCATTCATGTTTCCAACAATATCACCAATTCCAGCTCCCGGATAGCAAACTCTTAATCTGTTCCCCCTATCTCTGGCACAAAACGTTCTGTCTAAATACCTCACCTGGGAATCTCCCACAACCAAAATTCGCTTCGGTACCTCCTTAACTTTCTGAGCACCCTGAGGGGCCCGCGCTTCGCCGCTCCTTGCTGATTTCTTTTCGGAGTGAACTGCAGGCTCACCACAGCACTCGTCCTCCTACACGGCAAATGAATTTGCTGTCTTTAGGGCGTCTGTAGGCGGCCTTGTCAATGTCTTCTTAAGACCCCTGTCCCCAACGACTCTCCACTCTTGTTAGTATTGGTCTTCAGTTGTACGAATTCCTGTTCTAAAGTGACCTGCCCATTTTTAATCCTTTTGTACCAAGCTCTCTTTTTACCTATAAGGTTCTTCAAATTCTTTGTTATCCACTTTGGGTCATTACTAATCGATCTATTCAATTTGTATGGTATACTGCGTTCCTGTGCTTTGTTTAGAATGTTGACCAGACCACACACTAGAAGTTGAAGAGACGACGACGTTTCGGTCCGTCCTGGACTATTCTCGAGTCGATTGTTTAGAATATTCTTAAATAAGTTATATATTGAATCCACATCGGAATCCCCTTTTACGTCACCTATCGCTGGGTTCATGTCTCGCTCTAAGACCGGCCCATACCCTATACCCAAGACTTTCCAATCTATTTGACCCAAAAAATTTCTTAGGCTATTTAATTCAGCTTTTCGAAAGTCTGGCACTTTAACAGAATTTTCTCCTACAGGTCTATTCCATTTTATGCCAAATCTGATTTCTTTGTGATCACTGTTCCCTAGCTCACTCCTTATTTCGATGTCATTCATTTGTGTTTCCCTGTTAGTTAACACTAAATCTAAAATACTATTTTCCCGCGTTGGTTCCTTAATGTGTTGCGTAAGAAAGCAATCGTCAATTAATTCTAGAAAATCTTCTGCTTCACTATTCCCTGTTTTGTTCAACCAGTTTATTCCACTAAAATTAAAGTTACCCATGAGATAAATACTGTTAGATCTAGATGCTCTAGATATTTCATCCCATAGACGCTTTGCTTCCATTCTGTCTAAATTTGGTGGACTATATATAACTCCTATTATAATATTATTTGCTTTTTCGTTTAATTCTATCCAAATAGTTTCTGTGTGTGACTCAGTTTTGATTCCCTCTTTGAGACTACATTTCAAATTGTCCCTAACATATATGGCTACTCCCCCTCCTCGTCTAATATATCGATCTGTGTGAAATAGTTTAAATCCATTTATTAGATATTCAGCTAATAGTTCTCTATTTTCTACATTCATCCACGTTTCGGTAAGAGCAATAATATCTATTTTTTCTGTGCAGACAAGAGCATTTAATTCGTTAATTTTATTTCTTAGACTTCTACTGTTAGTGTAATATAACCTAAGTGAATTGTTATTTTGAGGACCTTCTCTTTCCCTGATCATTTTGCCAATTCCTTCCTCTCACAAACACATACTTTTATTACCTCCTTCCTCCAAATTAATTCCCTTACCACTATCTACTAACTGTTTAAACCCAAACAAACACCTCTAACCACTGGTTCCAACGAGTTCGCAACAGCAACAACCCCAGCCCTCGATAGATGCACCCCATCACGAGCATACATTTCATTTCTTCCATAGAAGTGTTCCCAGTTGTCTATGAAAGATATTGCATTTGATTTGCAATATTTTTCCAGCCTGCAATTGACACCAAGTGCCCTCGACATCCATTCACTTCCCACTCCCTTTCTTGGAAGAATGCCACATATGATCGGGATTCCTCCCTTGCTTCTAACTAATTCAATGGCTGTCCTGAATCTCTGTATTAGTTCCTCACTCCTAACTCGTCCAACATCATTACTCCCTGCACTCATACAAATTATGGGTTTGTTTCCATTTCCCATCATAATATCATTCATGTTTCCAACAATATCACCAATTCTAGCTCCCGGATAGCAAACTCTTAATCTGTTCCCCCTATCTCTGGCACAAAACGTTCTGTCTAAATACCTCACCTGGGAATCTCCCACAACCAAAATTCGCTTCGGTACCTCCTTAACTTTCTGAGCACCCTGAGGGGCCCGCGCTCCGCCGCTCCTCGCTGATTTCCGTTCCGAGTGAACTACTGGCTCATCACAGCACTCGTCCTCCAATACGGCAAATGAATTTGCTGACTTTAGGGCGTCTGTAGGCGGCCTTGTCAAGGTCTTCTTAAGACCCCTGTCCTTAACGACTTTTCACGACGAGGTCTTGTTAATATTGGTCTCCTCCTTCGTTTCTTCCCGATGCTTCAGATGTCGTACCTCCTCGCATAGGGAATCCCAATTTGGACCTTAACCAAAGCCCAGGAATGTAGTATACCATATAAAATAGATCGAATACTAATGATCCAAAGTGGATAACAAAGGATCTGAAGAACCTTATAGGTAAAAAGAGAGCGTGGTACAAAAGGATTAAGAATGGGGAAGTCTGTTTAGAACAGGAATTCGTACAACTGGTTAGAAATACTAAAAAAGAGATAAAGAAAGCAAAAAGAAACTATGAAGTTCGCATAGCAGAGCAAGCTAGAACAAATCCTAAAGGGTTTTTCCAATTATACCAGACAAAGATTAGGGAAAGGATAGGTCCAATTAAACTGAAACAGGTCAAATAACAGATAGTGATGAAGAGAGGAGTAGTATTTTTAATAAATATTTTATATCTGTACTTACTAAAGAGGACCTTAACAATATGCCTTTAGCCGAACAAGTCTATGTGGGTGGAGACGATGACAGGTTGACTAGTTTAGCAGTTACCAGGGAGGACGTTCTTAAACAAATAGTTAAACTCAAACCAAATACATCCCCAGGGCCGGATGAAGTGTTTTCCAGGGTGCTTAAAGAATGCAAAGAGAAGCTTTCCGAGCCACTGAATGCCATATTTAATAAATCAATAGAGACAGGCAGAGTGCCAGAGTTATGGAAAGTTGCTAATGTGATACTAGTTCAGAAAGGAGATAGATCACTTGCGTCAAACTGTCGACCAAATAGCCTAACGTCTATTGTGGGAAAGTTACTCGAATCTATAACTGCAAATAAAATTCGAAAAACATAAATTAATAATTGAGTCGCAACAGGGTTTTATAAATGGCCGTTCATGTTTAACAAATTTGTTATCTTTTTATTCTAGCATAGTTGAGGCAGTTGATAGTGGTAAGGATTGTGATTACCAAAGAACATAAGAACAAAGGCAACTGCAGAAGGCCATTGGCCCATACGAGGCAGCTCCTATCTATAACCACCCAATCGCACTCATATACATGTCCAACCCGCTCTTGAAACAATCGAGGGACCCCACCTCCACCATGTTAAGCGGTTATTGGTTCCACAAATCAACAACCCTGTTACCGAACCAGTATTTACCCAAGACTTTCCTAAATCTAAACTTATCCAATTTATACCCATGTTTCATGTTCTGTCT